>JAQIWP010000004.1:0-82424 GCA_034695525.1 Euzetes globulus
AAAAATATTAATTATATTACGTGTTATATTTGCTATGATATTAACTAAATTAAAGAATTTAAATTTAAAAATTAAACAAGCATTCAATTGTATAAAAATATTTCCCTCACTTTATACCGGCATGCCGGTAGACACCATGAGGCCTTTTTTAAGAAAATGGTCAATTTCACTTATAACGGCATGCCGTACAATGTGAGGGAATACGGTAACAAGATATAGCTGAATCAGTAATGACCAAGCTGTTGTGAAAATTACCCCCTAAAAAATCTTCCAAATTTTAACCACCCTCTAACCACCCCAAATTCGAAGAGCTTGGCTAACCCTGATGTTAAGGTAAAAGTACACCATGGCTATCATTTCACTTTCAGGTTATCTCTAAATGACGTCGTTTTCTGTTAACTGTTGTGCTAGATACAGTTTAATATTTATAATAAATTAATATTAAATAGGTTAAATCCAAATTAAGCTAATTCTTATTGAGTTATCGAATTTTTTCTATCATGGAGAGTGAGGGCAAAAGACTAATCCCTTGGCTATCATTGAATTAAATGATCCATAAAGAGATCCATATCGTTTAATTATATCCATTAATTAAATATTCTACACTTAGATATTAATCAAATAATGTCCAGCTAATTTAAATGCATAAATTGAAGTTTGACCATAAATATGAACATAATTCTGGATTCCGTTATACATATGTGACAAAAATGGTCTTTTGCTAACGACTTTTTCCAGAGCTCTAGTGATAAAATGAGCAATCTGGATTTCTTGACAAATGGAATGATGAAAAAATAATAAAATTATAAGACAATTGTTACTGCAACGGCACTGACCGATCTATTCTTACAGCACAGGGTATACATTCATATTTAATGTTTATAGCAAAGTCTGCAATGAGTTCAATCATCCAAATAGACACAAGTCTACTAAAGTATCATGGGCAAATATGATGAGCGTGTTGTCATCGAGAAAATAAACAAAAGCGTTACTCTAATAATAAATATATAATAAATGAATAATAAAAACTGCATTTATATAACAAATAGTTAGACCGACGGTTTGTTTGGTTTACATGCATTGCATGACATATAATCTTGCATTAAATGAAGAGAATATGACGAGAATATGAACAAAAAGTCTGAACAGAATGTGAACAGAATTGAGAAAGAATAAGATCGATTGAATAGGATTTGGCCCATTCCTAGAATAATTTTAATAATTTATGAAAAAAGGAGTGAATACAATTTGAGTGAACGTCATGTTATTTACTTAATTAATCTGTAATTATTGGATCAAATTGTTAGCTGCAGTTTATATTCTTGGCATTAGATTGAAATGAAGTTTGAGTCCTGGGCTTTCATATCTGTAGGATCTCTATGGCAACTGTGGAAAGTCAGTGACAACTCTATTATTCAATCAATTCGATCAAACGGAACAGAATCTACATCGAAGATAATCCAAACACTAATCGTTTGATGCATCTGTTCATCAGATCAGCGCCAGAAGAAAGCCTTTAATTGATGGACTCTTTCACATCCAGTTTGAGAGGGAGAGTGTGACAAACACAGTTCAGCTCAACAAATATGGTCTCAATTAGAGAAATTGCAACTCAGACTCCTTTCCTAAGCTTTGATTACTATAATTAGAGTTTAATGAAAGACCAACTGTTGGTCAAAGAGCTGTCAATAGTTAACAAAATGGCTTCAATTTAATAAAAATCATCAAAATTTATGTGCTTTCAACGCAAACATTGTGTCTGTTTTCAGTCTAATTAATTTAATTTCAATCAGAAGTGAAAGGGAAGGGCAGGACTCACCCGATTACTACTATAATGAAGTCGAGAAGATTCCATGCGCTCCTCAGATAAGCGCCCGAATGCATGAACAGTCCATAGGCTATAATCTTCATAAAACATTCGACTGTGAAGACAACTAAGAAAAAATATTCAACTTTTTCCTGTAAATAAATTGTATCATCATTTTAGAGGAATATTTTTGCCAGAAATTTCTCATTATTATGACCAGGGACAACCAGACCACAGTAATGCAAAAGGAAGTTTAAGTGTAAGTTTATAATTCATTGCCTTGCTTGAGATTAGAAGGCTAACTTGAACATTTTTCCAGCGATATCTAAGTGTCTATTACAAAGAAACATTGAACAAGCTCCTTAACTACAATAGAGAGATAAGCTTTGGGCTCTTTGGTGGCCCTCATTATCACTAAAGAAAGGAAAACTCATAAAGTCTTTCATATTTAATGAAAAATAGTTCCAAAGACTCGAAGAATGAGTACTCTATTTCTTTCAGTAGAAAAGCATTCGTCAAAAGTATTCTTGAAAACTGGAAAATTCTTGAGTCAAAACTCGAAAGTTATTAATATTTTCTGGAATTCCCGTTGAAAAGCATTTGTGAATTCGTTGTAATTACTATACAATGACTTTCACTTCTATGAGTTTGCATAAAAGTCAGTCCCTTTTTATACAAAAGAGTAATAATTTCTCAAATTATTTAACGAAAATGAGTTAAAAACAAGGTTGTATTGACTTTTTAATCTCTCGTTACGTTAAATAGTAAAAGCCTGAGCTTATTCTGAGCTGTAAACCTATTCTGTGTTTTTGTTCTTCTTTTGCCATCAAAAGCTCATTATTTATTCCATAATCCGACTGACAATTATTTATTCATTTTAAGCAGTAATTGAAATTTGAATGATTTCCTCGATGCAAATCTGTCTAAATCTAAGTCGGAATATAGACAAAAAATTATTCTATAAATTTTATTCGCACTAAAAGTCATTAATCGAAAAACCAAAGACAAAAGTTATTTCAAAATTATTAGATCTGACATCAAAAGCATTTTAAAACAAAATTGTTTTTATATTATTCTCTTTTGAAGAGCAGATATGAGGCAAAGAAAGCTCTGAAAGGATTTTTGTTAATAAATTCAATGTTTCGTTTGAATTTTTGCTCGAATAATGTTCTTCTATTGCAGAATATTAATGATTCGTTTATTAATTGAATTTTGAAAATATAAATAATTAGTTTTTCGTATGAAATATAAGCGCAGATATGCTATTATTATTATTATTCTTGGTTAAGAGCAAAACACAATTATAGACGTGGAGTACTCACCAGAATTTGATTTGTGTTGTCTGAATCTGAATAGGGATAAGGAGTGTAAACGCCGAGTGCTATACAGTTGAGACATATCGTCACTAATATAAGCCATTCGAAAGGCGTACCGAAAATAACACTCAGATTAAGGAAAATATATCATAAAATAAATTGAATTACTGAAATGTTACTTGCAAATCTGTTTCAGTTATGTTAAAAGTTTTCGTCAAAAATTTATTGCTTTCGAAATCCAAATAATATATTTATACGACTTGAGGCTAATTTCCGATAAATCTCTCAGCCATTGAGTCCACTCAACGAACATTTTCATGAATAAAATGTTATGACATGTTAAAAGCCTTGCTAAAATTATTGCGAATTTGTTAAATATACATTAAACATAAATTATTTGACTCTGGGCTATATTTTAAGCGAATGACAGAAAGGATAATAATGGTTTAAAATTGGTCAATTATGTGTTCATTAATTTTGAATCAACTAAAATTAAGATTAAACTCAATTTGGTTTAAATTCCATTTATTGATTAACCAGGTTAGAACTAAGTCAAAATATTCTGTCTTCGTCTGAAATCGATTCTTGAATGTTCTGCTAAAAAACTAGATAGTTGTTATTTTCTATAAAACTTTTTTAACAACTAATTTAAGTTTAATGAGTTGGAATATTCTAGAACTATCCTGATCAACTGCTGATTTTGATAGCAATCTATCATAAAAAGGAATAAGGAAATTGAGCAGGTCAAGCCTGTAAAGTCAGTGGTGACAGTGTTAGTCGAAAAGCCGGCAAAACACTATCAATCATTTGGAGCACACGAACGACACAATAGGGCTGAGACTAATGTGCGGTCAGTTTAGATATTGAGTTCATTAATTAAATGATAATAAAGTGAATTAATTTTATTGACGAAAATGTCGAACAGAAACTGAAACAGACTTTTGAATGAAACAATTTGAGCGAAAGGTGTATTTCAATGAAAGGATATTTCCATTCGACGATATCAATGCATAATTTGCGGATCGGGTTTTTAAGTGTCAAGCAATAAAGGGCCCGCTCGGGCTTTTCTGGCACTTTAGGTCCGATTTTACGGACAACACGAGGCTTCCTCTCCGGGGGCTGCATATGTGAGCGATGTGTTTAGAGTTGAGGCCAAATAGTTGTCAAACAAAACAATTGTTTGAAGTCATCGAAACACTGATGACAACATCCCAGACCGGAACCACTAATTTATAACTAAAGTAACGAACAGACATCACAGCATTTGTGCACTTCTTAATACTTGTTATTTTTAGTAACTCTTAGGCCTGACTACGAACAGCACTCACTCTTAGGCCTCCTTTAAAGTCTTTACAAACTTTACAACTGAATCGCATGAATAGTATGATTCTTATGACCCAAAAACAACTGAAATTTCACATCAATCGCAGCATCCGTTCAGAGCATGTCTGATGTGGACAGATGTCTGTCTTTGATGTGTGACTTATGATCGCACAGGCAGTCGTTAAGACCTCTATGTTTGCCAACAACCACTATTAAACTTTTATGGCTTCCCAAACCCCAATTCATTTATTAATTCTGTGAAACATTTCCATTGAGACTCAAAACAGAACCGAAAAACCAATAACTAATTTTTGCCATGTTTACATAAAACTCAATGATTGATTCGAAACCCTTTTTAAAACTTGTTCAATCGATATCTGTTGGAAATTTCAATAAAACATCCATATATTTATGCCATTCAACATAAATATACAATATTTGACTAAAGTATTGCTCCAAGATTAGCAGAACAAGAACGTGACAAAAAACCATATTGGTTAAATATACTGCTACCATAAACTTGCCTGATAATTCACACTATAAGAATTAGAGAATATTGTTCAATTTTGATGAAGGGAGGGTGAGGGGGAGGGTGAGGGGCACTTTCCAATTAGTTAAAAGCTCTAACAGTCAGAGGCAGTCCATCATTAAAGAGAGGGTTCGGACTATTTTATTGACTATCCATTGACTGATTGATCCAATTTAGATAAGTGGCAAAAACTTAAACAAATGGTTTGGAAACTCAAAACTCATCGATTGATTTCATATTAATATTAGTTATAATTAATGGCTTTAATAAAAACAACTCAAGAACTTACAAATAAGACAATAAATTATTTATTTGAAGAATTGACTCAAAATTTATTTTAAAATTTAATGAAAAATATAAACAAAACAAATGGAATCAATTGGTTAAGAGTTTTCATTCTCCTGAGCGCCGCACTTAAGACACGTGTAGAAGACTGTCTGTCCCTCGTCTGCAGATCTGGTCTGCAATGTGGCGAACGTCTGCCTCTCGTGACCGCATTTCAAGCACTTCCTCTCGACAACTGGTCCCTCACTCTCTGGGGTTGTCTTCTTTCTATTGCTTGCCTTCGATGCCATCGATCGAGAGTTGAAGACAATTCTTGTCGTCGAAGAAATGCCATCGAATTGGTTGACATCAATACTTTTGTCGCAAAGGCGACACTTGACTTCAGTGGACACATTGATGGACAGCGGCAGCGGAAGTATTGAACCGCAGACCAAACAAAACTCATTGAAGGTTTGAGACATTTTCTGGGATTTAATTGCAATTAAAGTGATTTCAAAGCAATCAAAACAACATTCAATTCAATTACGAAATGTAAACAAAAACTCATATAAATTACGTTCAGATTTATAAACTTCTTCAAAATCATCATGTTCAAATACTGAGCAATTGAGCAATTTCAGTTCATTTTATTCTCAAATTCAATTTATTATTCATTAAATTGGTATAATTTGTATAATGGTTATCTAATTATAACTAATCGGGATAAAATTGTTGTCTAAGAATGGATTAAAAAAAACTTAAGATTTTTTTTAACAGTGCTATTAGAATAATTGGAAACTAAAATAGCCAGGCATAATTTGGAATTTTGCTGACCATTAGTTATAACAACTTTGGCGCAGAGATGCCATTTAAGCCAGGTCATAAATTCTCATTTCTAAATCATTATTATTCACATAAAGATTGGTTTAAGCAAAAAAATTTACGAATTTGTCAGGCGATAAACTAATTTAATTTAGCGCACTAGGTGACCAAGGTATTTCATTGATGCAGTATGGCCAAAAAATAAGTTTAGGACATTTTTTGTGATAGGAATTAATTAAACCATCAAAATTACAATTAGACTTCGGTTTAACAGACACATAAATAATGGAACTTAGCTATAAGAATATAATTTCGACTTGGTCAGATCAAAAATTATAGTACATTGTTATTAGTGTGACGTTATTTTAGCAAGTTTATCATTAACGACCAATTACAATACAATACAAGTTAGTATTGATGAAAAATGTATTTGAAATTCTTTGTATTTTTTGCCCTTCTCATTTGCCTTGGTCATTTGCCGACTGTGTTGAGTACCCTTGCGCTCCCCTAGCAATCAGTAATATATTTTAATGTGAGTGATATATAAATTCTGACACAACAGTGAAGACACAAATACGTGATTTAATTAAGTTAAGAGCTTTTTGTTATTACAGTGAAAAAAGTCTTTCAAATTATCTCCACTTTAGTGTCATTTCATTTCATTTTAACAATAAATAAATTTTCGGACAAAATATGTGAATTGAAGCGACAATCAAATTGTCGTCAGATTGTAGAGACAAATGACTCCCATTTGGAAAACACCGAATTATTTCGATTTTAATTTAAATGATCAATGATTGTGAATATTAAATCAAACTGTTGGCTCACATCAAAGGAAAAGGCAATAAATAAAGGAATTCCACTCTTATTCATCAGATCCAGGAATTCCTTAGTTTTACAGCAAATTTTGTCAAAAACCTGAGTTTTTCCATTCAATCGATTTTAGTCTGGAATTCAGTGTCATATAAATTGATTAAAATAAATTGCTTTCAATATGGTTTAACTTAACCACCATCCTTCACGATTTTCATTTCAATCTAGTTGATATTAGATTAAAATTCAAGATTAATAGAACAAGAGACAAATAAGGGACTGGCATAGTTTTATTGAAACAAAAATTACAGTTAAATTCAAATTGATTCAAAACAAGGAATAAAAAGTACTGGAATATTGTGATATATAATGCCCAAAGAATGTGCAAGTTTAATCGAATCGACTGTAAGGGTTGCTTTTAGGAGTCAACCCATACTTATCGCGGATTTGTTGGCGCTTTTGTTCCCTTTCAGTCCGTCTCTCCTCCTGCATAGCCTTTTGGTCGGTCCTCTTTCGCTCCCATTTCTCGATTTGACGCTTAAGTTGAGCTCTTCTGACTTTTTTGCATAAACAACAGCAACATATTATTGATATGAGAAGTACTGAACCGCCGACTGACGACAAGACAATAATCAGAACTTTGAAGTCGACTAAACATGTCTTCCACGCCATGTCCTTAAGTTGTCCACATTTCGAATAAGGCTTAAATGATTTGTATGGATATTCATCGCATGTCTTGGTCTTGTAACAGTAATAGCAGGCTGAGTTTTTCACACAACTCTCACATGAAGAGTTCAATTTCTGACACTCATCTCCTGGTTTGACAGTGGTTGATTCTGTTGTCTCCGGTCCGGCTGAACAAACCATCCATATGTATGTCAAAAATATAAGTCCAATTAAAAGGCTTTTCTTATCCAAAATTAGGTTCATTTTAAAGAGATATTCGATTTAATACTGATTTTAATAATAATTATTTGTCTCAAATAAAATGCATAAAAATTACGACTAAAATAATTAACAAAAGAATATCACAAATAATGAGATAGTGATTAATGAAAAAAAGTCGGGGACTTTCAAGGATCTATCACTTTATCAAGCTTTTTGACTGAGTGGAAAAGCTTTGAAAAACTCAACTAACCTTAAATAACTTGACTATTTTCCTGACAAATATTTAACCTTGCCAGTTTAGCAAATGAACAAACACACAAGCATCTGGTAAATTTCCAATACTGATCCCCCTATGACTGCCTGGCAGTGCTCTTTGTTATCACAATTTGAATTAAATTCCAATAATCACTCCCTTCCAGTGTTTTTCTGCAATAAATTTGTGACGAAACTAACCAAACGTATCCTCAGATTAGATAATAAATAAGTACCTCTACTGGTGCTGACATACTGTAATAATTGCTAGACCACAATTATTTTCTTTAGAAATTGTTGTTTTAATTAATATGATGTTCGAGGTCAAAACAATCAAGATCATTAATGTGTGAGTAAAGATAACAGTAAAACAAGTCTTTGGTTCATTTAAGAGATAAAGTGTCCTCAAAAGGCTGCAGAAAAGAGTTTCAATCATTTCTGACTCAATCCTCACTTGAGATAAGTTGTCAAATGTGAACAGTAATGAACCCCGAGTTTAATGTCTTCGATGTCTTCCTTCAGGAATCTTTGTTTGTGTGTCGAAAATAATTCATAATTTTGTGCAAAATTTAAATTTTTATTAAAATCACTTAAATTCGAACAAAAGATGAGATTTTAAATGAGATTCGAGTTAACAGTAAAACATCAAATCCGATCACAAACTGTTTGCAAACATATTAATCATGATTTTAATCAATTAATGAATAAATAAATGTTTTTTATGAGTAATTATTTTAAATTTGATTAGTGATGAACACTGTCTCAAGACTTTTGCCGACAACTTTCACAAAGTTGGGGAACAACTTAAGACTTTGAAGAAGTACATCAAAGGGAATGGAAGGAAAGGATGAGTGCGAAGTTCGGAAAAGACTTACATTCGGGAACAGAGATGTGTTTGCTTTGATTTATCGGTAATTTAAATAAAATATAGTCTTTTTGGTTATAAATATGGGCTATAAATGTGTTCAAAACTAAAATTTAAAATCAATTGATATCTGAGTAATACGTTTTTGAGTTTAAAACAATTTTTAATTATATAAAGAATTCGTTTTAGTAATCAATTCATAGATAATTGAAAAACGAATCGAAAATTAAAGCCAATTGTTTTGAATAAAAAGACGTATTGTTTCAAATGTGATGATGTCTTGTGCTTTGAATACAACTCTTTTGATACGTTTATAGCAATATATATATTAATTATTTAGAGATTAATCTCCATTTGTTTTACTGTAGGTTTGAGAAGAGGCCGCCTATAATACAATTGTTTGTCGTCGACGGAGAGGACAGGAGAGAGTCGGGAGAGTTGAGCGTCTTGGCACTAAACCCATGAGTATTATTTGCGGCGCTCATCCTCAGCACCAAAGTAGTGATGTGCTCTTCCAAAGAGGTGACCCGATCGGCCAGACGGTCCAATTTGGAGTCTACTTCACGCAATAGGCTCTCCATTTGAGTATTGGTGACCTCCATCTGAGTATTATTATTAGGAGTAGTGGTGTCTATATTCGTCGTATTTGTTGTATTCGTCGTATTAGTCGATGAAGTGTTGGTTGTGGTGTCGGCCAAAGCCATCTTATGGCACAACTCGAATGCCTGACCGATAGTTCGGACAACGTTTACGGCAACCGATTGTTTGCCAGCTTTGAAGACCAGACATTTGAATGAATTTCCATCCCTTGCTATGTATGAGAAGATATGCAAATCGAGTGAGTCGTGAGACACGTAGAATATCCTATGGATCGGATGCTGAGCCAAAGACAGCATTGAGGAGGAGCACCGGCCAGAAAGGGTTACCCGAACGCCTTCATACGACACAGTTATCAGGACTTTCCTCTTTTTGTCCTTTCGGGTCCGGCACTCACTCCTAATTCGTCGCATCGCCGCTACGATCTCAACTCGCGAGTTAGGTCGCGGTACTGATCCACAGCCGATCAGCTGAATGACAAATTAAACCGTTGGACATCAAAACAGACAATTGTTGATTGAAGAACAAACCTTCGCATTGAAAGTGATGCCAATCCGAAACTCTTCCTCTGACCTCAACGGCACCCGAGAGTCAAGAAGAGAATCTTCGAGTGTGGCGTATTGGGTCTTCATTTGCGGACAGCCGGACGTCAGACCATCAGTGGATAATCGGTTGGTCTGGAAATTGTTACAAAAAAACTAATCAAAACAATAAAAGTCAAAGAAGTCGTTACAATAAATAACGTTTCGTTACATAACTGTTCACAAAACACATAACAAAATGATTGACACAAACAAAAGGACGGCTCTTTTGTGCGGTTCTCTCCACATCAGTCAATACTCCCCTGAGTTGGGGATCACAGAGTTTGCGGAGGCGAGGGATCAGCACATCTGCAGTGAAATCTGGTTTGGGTGTAGTTTTGGCCTCAATTGACAGATCTCTGTAGTGATGCCTACAGTTTTGCTTGTATTGGATCTACAGTCGCAACACTCTATCCGTTGGCTTATCCTATATTCCTATCACTGGAAGGCATTCCTAATGAAAGGTTCGATAGTATTGGAGAGCATTGGATAGCATTGACTGACAGTCAGTCACTTCACTCACTCTCTCATTGAGTCTATTGTTTTGGAGTTCAACAGTCAGTCGACTAAACATAAAACACAAACAAAGCAACTATTGATCGACCGATCAGTTGATGAGTCAGTCATTCAATGCTTTTTCCAGAAAATAGTTGCCATCAAATCGATAAGAAGAGTAATGAATGTCGGAGAATGTGGAACAGCCACCAATCCATTGCACTCCACTCAACCACTCAATTAGATCCAGTGCCGAATGAGAGCCAGTCGTGCGAATCACTCAGTCATGTCTTGACTGGATCTCAGAGGACATAAGTGTAATCTCAAGAGTGTCATAGTTTGCAGTGTTGACGGCAACGATGGCAGCGGTCATCGCCTCAATACTGACTCTTATGGTCTATTGTCGGGTCGAAGCCATAAACGTCTTCGTCCCGAATCAACTCAACCGTATCGGTGCCATTATTTTCAACGCCAGTTCCGAAGATTCCCGCATTTATTCCATTAGCACATCACTAACTCATCGGTCGGCCAAACAGTTTGTGGACGTGTCCTCATTGGACGGTTTAGTGTTCCTTAAGCGAGAACTGGTGTGCAGTAGTGATCACATATCAGAAGTGGTTCCCTTTCCACTGACAGTATTCATAGAATCTCAGAGCTTCCGCGTCGGTGGCTCTCAGACTAAACTCATTGTCATTCCTCTCAATATTTATTTTTCGCACAATTCGTGTCCGACTTTTGACGGTTTGATGTCAACCACCCATACATTGCACTCAAGTATTTACGCACTGGTAGTCTTAGCGGACGACACATTCTGTCCAAAAAGGTCACAATTTTTGGCACATTTGCCAGAATTTCTGCCCAACTCATTGACAACCAGATGTTCTGCACGTTTCGAACCATCCCTTTCCGGTGATGACGAAAGTGGTCTCCAATACTCAGTGGAACGGAACTCATCTGATTTGGTGTCTTTGAGTCAGGTCTGTGTCGACATCAACCCATTCACAGCGAATCTCAAACTTTTGACTGACTGTGTGTCAAACTATCCAAACGTTGAGCCCCTCATCAAAGCAGACAATGAGGCGCTCGAACTGTCATTTTATGTGAGGGACGTCGATGTCGACCAATACTTTGATAAAATCAGATCCAGTCTTAGGAAGAGTCGTAAGCGACGCGACTCTACTAATACTGAACCGCTTTTCGACAAAACCTTATATATAGTAAGTGTTCCCGAAGAGAAAGACAAAGGATATGTTGTGACAACAATGAGTGCTTCCGATCGGGAGAGTAATGATCTGTTATATCAAATGAGTGCCGTTCTGGACGCCAGAAGTCAGAGCATGTTTTCAATCGAACCGCTCTCTGGTGTCATCACAACAACAGCGCGACTGGACCGGGAGTTTATGGACGTTCACTACTTGAGAATTACAGCAGTAGATAGTGGAGTGCCCGCCCGCACCGGCACTACAACTCTCCAGATCAATGTGAACGACGAGAACGACCACTCTCCCACCTTCGAGTTAGCCTCCTATGAGGCAGAGCTTAGGGAGTCTTCTCCCATCGCCACCACTGTTGTCACAGTCAGAGCTACTGATCAGGACAGTGGTCCCAATGCTAACATTGAATATAGTATAGTGAACCCCACGGGTGCTAATGAGGCGTTCAAAATAGATGTCAATTCGGGTATAGTCACCACCAGAGCAGCACTCGATCGCGAGACCACTGATTTCTTTACGCTTACAATCGAAGCCTCCGATTCTGGAGCTGTTCAGTCCCGTCGACACTCACAGACAACTGTTAACATCAAAGTAATGGATGATAACGACAATTACCCACAATTTGATGAACGCTCTTATTCTGTGCAAATTCCTGAAGACATAAACCATTTAAATCATCCGGTGATCACTCGAATCAGTGCTCACGACTCAGATGAAGGACTGAACTCTGCGCTCCGATACTCTATTATTGGTGGTAATACTCAAGGAATGTTTCAAATGGATTCACTGAATGGAGAGATCTCTGTGGTCGCGCCCTTAGATTATGAAACCTCTCATTCTTACCGATTGGTATTGAGAGCACAGGACGCTGGAAGTCCTCCTCGAAGTAATACAACACAACTGTTGATCAATATCTTGGATAAGAACGACAACGAACCCAAGTTTTATACGAGTCTGTTCCAGGAAACTGTTATGGAGAACGTTCCCATCGGGTCCAGTATTGTCAGAGTTCAAGCCTATGATGCAGATGACGGCCCCAACGCTGCCATCAATTACTTCATTAAAAACGCAAACAGACCAGAAATGCCGATCGCAATCGACAACCAGACCGGTTGGGTGGTCACCACTCGAGACTTGGACTGGGAAGAGGCCAGTCTGTATGAGTTCACAGTTGTTGCTCAGGACAACGGGTCACCCCCTCTATCTTCGTCTGCAAACGTAATAATTCGAGTCCAGGATCTGAACGACAATTCGCCTGTTTTTGAGCCTAAAATTTATGAGACAACAGTGAGTGAAGTGGACGCTCCCGGCTCTCCTGTCATCTCTGTCACCGCCACCGATAAGGACGAAAACACGCGACTTATTTTCCTGATCGCCAACGGAAATACAAGGGGACGGTTCAGTATAATAACACAGAACGGACAGGGATTGATATCAATCGCTCAGGGTCTCGATTACAAGGCAGAGAAGAAATTCATTTTAACGGTGACGGCCACCGATTCCGGGGGCCGTTCTGACACCGCAACCGTTTATATCAATGTTACCGATGCTAATACTCATAGACCGGTCATTGAAAAGACTCCGTACGCCATAAGTATAGCTGAGGACACACCCATTGGAACGACTATTCTTGTGATCGAAGCCAGTGATGCAGACGTGGGAGAGAACGCCCGCATAACCTTCCAAATGGATGACATCTCTGAGTTTAGAATTGATTCCAATTCAGGTGCGGTCGTCACCACTAAAGATCTGGACCGAGAAAAGACTGCTGGTTATACTATAGTTGTGACAGCACAGGATAATGGAGTGCCCCCTTTGGCTGACATCACTAATGTGGAGATCGAAATCGGAGACGTCAACGACAACGCTCCAGAATTCAAGCAAACAATTTATATGACTGCCATCAGCGAAGACCAACCCATTGGCAGTAGTGTTATCCAAATCAGTGCAATCGATCGGGATTTGGGTCTGAACGGACAGGTCAGGTATACCTTTTCAGGTGGCAATGATGGCAGCGCTACTTTTGTTATCGACCCCACTTCTGGTATTATCAGAACTAATAAAATTTTGGACCGGGAGGCCACTCCTAAATACCAATTGGTTGCTTTGGGTGTTGATCGAGGCGTTCCGGCCATGTCTTCGTCAGTGAATATCAATGTTATGATCGAAGACTGTAAGCATTCTTTAAATTGATTTTCAATTTGACTCAATTTTCCTCTTCATTTCAAATGTAAGGCAATGACAATCCGCCCCGTTTTGCATCAGAGAAGATCCAATTCTTTGTGCCTGAGAACAGTCCCATTGGTTGGGTTGTGGGTGAGCTCAATGCCATCGATCCGGACGAAGGCGCCAACGCTGTTATCGAATACTCGATTGTCGGCGGACCAGATATGAAGTCTTTTACACTGAAATCCCGTCCTTCAGACAATGGCGCAGAACTCATATCAGGCATTGATATGGACTATGAATCTCCTAAAAAGAAGTACAACATTATCGTTAGGGCCTCCTCTCTGCCCCTTAGGAATGATGTGGACGTTGAAATCCTTGTGACTGGTATGACTTAATGGGTTTAATAGGTTCCAGGGCTATACATACTTGTTGTTTCAGATCAAAACGACCATGCACCCCTGTTAAGAGATTTCTCTATTATTTTCAATAACTACAAAAACCACTTTCCACTAAACCAAGTGATCGGAAGAATTCCAGCCTTCGATGCGGACGTTGCGGATCAGTTGAGGTATCGGTTTATATCTGGAAATAATGCAAACCTTTTGCTTCTGAATGAGACCAATGGAAACATTAAACTGAGCCCCAGTTTGAATACTAACGTTCCGATGAGAGCTCTGTTTGCTGTCAGTGTCTCCGATGGCATAAATGAGGCGTCGGCCACCTGTCATCTGGTGGTCAATTTGGTTACCGAAGCCATGCTTTTCAATAGTGTCACTCTTCGTCTGAATCGTGTGTCACAAAAGACATTCCTTTCGTCTCTATTCGATCGGTTCACAGATGGTTTGGCCGCTATTATTCCCTGTGCTAAAGAAAATATTGTCATTTTCAACATTCAGGTCAATATTTTGCTCTTTTCCAACAAAATTCAGCTTATTAATTTGTTCTTTTACACAACTTGTCTTCTATAGGACGACATAGAAGTGGAGTCACCCATTCTCAACATAAGTTTCTCAGCCCGACTCCCCGACAATAGAGATACCGAGTCCTTCTATTCGCCCCAATTCCTACAGGAAAGAGTGTATTTGAGTCGAGCTATTCTCACAAAATTGACAGGACTTGAGGTATGTGCCCATCAATTGTTGACATTTGCAATATTTTGAAACACTTGTCTGATGTCAAGGTTTTGGCATTTGATGACAATTTGTGTGTTCGCGAGCCGTGTCTTAATTTCGAACAGTGTTTGTCAGTCTTAAAGTTCGGCAATGCCTCAGACTTTACCAGTTCTGATTCAATACTGTTCCGATCTATCAGTCCAGTCAACACATTTGCCTGTCGGTGCCCTAAAGGTTTTCAAGGTATGTCCCTCTCTATTAGCCTTTGTGTGTGTTATTCAATAATTGTTTGTGTGATAGGAATGCAACACAAATACGAATGCGATACCGAAATCAATCTCTGCTTTTCCGGGCCCTGTCTTAATGGTGGCGTTTGTGTCCATCAGGAGGGAAGTTATGTCTGTCTCTGCAGCGAAGGATACGCCGGAAAGAACTGCGAAATCAATTTCCTGTCAGACCATTGCAGAAGTGGATTATGTAAAAGTGATTCGCGTTGTGTTAACTCCAGAAGTATGAAAATAAAGGCAACCCTCGGCTTCGGTAGCTTTCAGTGTCTCAACTGTTCGCTTGAAGAATGGAGCACTTCGTTGTGCGAACTCAAGACTCGATCATTCAGTGAGGGCTCATATCTGACCTTTTCATCTCTAAGACAACGCCATCGGTTGAACATAAAGTTGAAGTTCGCGACCCGACAGACGAATGCCCTCTTGTTATATAACGGCCGATACAATGAGAAGCACGACTTCATTGCTCTGGAAATCATTGATTCCAAAATTGTCTTCAGTTTTTCTGTCGGTGCAAACGTTGGTCGCGTATCCGTTGACTCTTCTAATGGTTTCTTAAATGACGGGAATTGGCATCAAATTGAAGTCAATTACTTCAACCGAACGGCTTCTCTAAAACTGGACGATTGTGATGAAGCACTGCTCAAAGCTCTCCAGAGAAGAGGCCTTTCATTAAAGTATGTCTGTGCCAACACCACTACCCTCGAGTTGGAACCCCGTTGTGCAGACAAAATGCAAACCTGCTATCGCTTTCTAGACCTGACGGGTCCCCTCCAAATCGGAGGACTTCCACCACTGCCAACACGCTTCCAGACTTATAATAGCGATTTCGTCGGTTGTATTAGCGAACTGTATATCGACCACCAGATGATTGACCTCAATTCATATGTGGCCAACAATGGATCAGTTGCTGGTTGTGCCAATCGACACAATTTCTGTCAATCGCAGCCCTGTCGTAATGGAGGCAAATGTGCTGATCGTTGGGGCAATTATCTGTGCGAATGTCCCAATTCTTATAGCGGTCAGGATTGCAGTCACGCTAATGAAGTGATCAAACAGTTCAAAGGCGACAGCTTTTTGTCTTTCACTCCTCGGTTGCGTCCTTTGAGTCTTCCCTGGATTGTCAGCTTCCAGTTTAAGACCAGTCGTGCAAATGGTTTGCTTCTAAGGATTCAATTGGGAACTAATAGTGTGGTTACTATTGATATCGTCGACAAATCAATGAGATATACATTCAATTCTGAATCCATTATCATTCGCGACGCAGTTGTCAACGACGGAAAGTGGCATCAAATTGAGGCCAATTGGATCACTGATGGCCTTCGATTGACTTTAGACTTCGGACAATACAATCTATTCAAAGACTTCGAGGCCGACGTCAGTGGTCTTTACATATCTAAAGTGAGTGTCGGCGGACCCGAACCTAACGAAGACATATCTGAGCAAAGATGGATTCATTACGTCGGTTGCATTCAAGGCTTAGATGTTGGCAACAGTAAGGACTCGTGGCTGAGGCCATCACTACAACACAATGTGGAGGACGGCTGCTATGAAGTAAATCCCTGTTTAGCTAATCCTTGCCCACCAAATAGTCAATGTATAGCAAAAGGATTGTCTGAATACGAGTGCAAATGCAACCCTGGCTTTGCTGGCGAGCAATGCCTTGATGTGTGTGACCTAAACCCGTGCTCTTTTGGCTCAACCTGTCTCTTATGGAACAATACTCGAGGCTATAAGTGTTTGTGTGATAGGCGTCACACCGGGGTCTACTGCGAAGACGCACTGCCTGAGACCTGTCCTTCTAATTGGTGGGGACATCCCATATGTGGTCCCTGCAATTGTGACACCAGCAAAGGCTATGACGGCAACTGTAATAAGACATCGGGTGAGTGCACGTGCGAACAGAACCATTTCCAGCCCCTGAACAGCGACGTCTGTTTCAAATGCGACTGTTATTCGATCGGTTCGTATACGAATCGATGCGATCCTCTCACCGGTCAGTGCAAGTGTAGGCCTGGAGTTATCGGTCGACGTTGTGACTCCTGTCCGAGTACTTTGGCTGAAGTTACATTCCGTGGCTGTGAAGTGATTTATGAGGGCTGTCCCCGCGCTTTCAGTGATCAGATCTGGTGGGACCGCACTCTCTTTGGTTCTCAAGCCTCTCAGCCCTGTCCTACCGGTTCAGTTGGTAAAGCTATTCGTCAGTGTTCAGTTAACAACGGTTGGTCCAATCCTGACCTCTTTGACTGCACATCCAATGGGTTCGTAGAGTTGGCGGATCAGTCGGCGTCGCTCGGGAGGAATGATTTCTCTTTGACTTCTTTTCTGTCAATCAAAATAACTAATGATTTGCGAAATGCGATCAACAGTACCGACACTCTCTATGGCACAGACATATTGATTGCCTATCGTTTGATACGACATCTAATCAATAATGAGTTGAAACAAACGGGGCTTAATCTGACCCACAAACAGGACAGACATTTCATCCGAAATCTGGTCGAATCCACTTCTTGTATATTAGAGCCCCGGTATGCAACTAATTGGGACAGAATATCAGAGATAGATCATGGGCCTGAATATTTGCTGAAGTTGTTCAACAGTTATCTGGAAGTCCTTATTGTCAACCAAAGGGACACTTTTACCGATCCGTTCGAAATATCTGCCAAATGGATGACATTGGGTTTGGACACAGTGTCGAGTGACCAGTTGTGGGATATGCCCAAATCCCTGCACTCTTATGTCAACAGAAGTGCTTTATTACAATCGTCTGTGCCGTCCATCTATATCGACCAAAGCCTGCCTTCAGACCTGAGTCCTGCGGTCGCTATTCCTAAGTATAATAACTTTCCGATAAGAAAACAAAATATCGATGACATCACCAAAGCTTTCGTGCCGTTGAAGACAATATCTGTGAAATCTATCGAAGAAATAGCATCGCACCCCATGACCGCCTCATTTGATCGCCAGTCAGGCCCTCAGAACGCACTCATAGGTTACGCTGTATTCTCCTCTTTGGGCCAAATATTGCCATCAGTTGTAGACTCGAGTGTTCGGTAATTATTGGAATCAATTTTATTGAATCTTATTTCTAATTCTTTAAACTAATTTCAATGAATAGCCAACGATTTGGACAGCCTTTGAAAGCCAATTCTCCGATGTTTGTGCTGACCATAAAACCTTTGAACAGCACTAAGTTTGTCAGTAAATCAATTGTACCGAAACTGCACTTTAGATTAAGAACATTAATGCGGGAGGGAAGGAGTAGCCCTCAATGTGTGTACTGGGCTTTCGGGTCCGGTGCCAACCGCCAGAAACCTCAGCCTCGCGGCCGATGGTCTTCTAAAGGCTGTGAAGTGAAAGGCTTTCATCCGACTCAGAAATACAGACTGTCTTATGATTATGTGAACTGTTCGTGCGATCGGGCCATCGGTGTGGCCGTCCTCATGGATGTGACCAACAATGAAGTGAGTCATTAATCGATATTCTCTTAAAACTAAACAATTAATTATTTTGTTCAGTTCTTCGTCAGCGAATCATTAGCACAAGTAGTGGTGTCCTATTCGGGTGCAATCGTCTCATTGGTATTATTGGCAATAACTCTATTCTTGTTGTCAGCGATTCGTGGATTAGAAACCAATAGCAATACAATACACAGAAATCTGGTTTTGTGTCTATTTTTAGCGGAATTCATATTTTTAGTGGCGTTGAGAATCCGTTCGACTTTAGTTCAAAAAGAGGTTTCTTTTCAATCACTTTTCAAAGACTAAAAATCATTTTTAAACCTTATTTTCCACTTATAGTTTGGCTGCAAAATGACTGCAATCGCATTGCAATACCTGTTTATGTGTCTGTTCTCATGGATTACTGTCCAGAGTATTCATCTCTACCGAATGCTGACCGAAATTCGAGACATAAATCACGGGCCGATGAGGTTCTACTACTTCATAGGTTATGCCATTCCTGCCATTATTGTGGGCCTTACAGTAGGCGTTCGCGCCGATCAGTACGGGAACTACATTTTGTAAGTCATTGTATGCAACTGAAGGTTCAGGTCAATCAATTTCCTATATCTTACAGCTGTTGGCTTTCCATCTATGAAAGTGTGGTCTGGAGTCTTGTCGCACCCATTTGTATAGCCATTGTCGTGAGTATATGTCTAAAGTGGGAACCAATGAAGTTCACTAAAGTTTTTTTTATTTTAGGCAAATTTGTTGGTCTTTTTGCTCGCACTTCAGGCCAGCGTTCAAATCAAGGAGACGGTCACTGATTACGGCAATCTCAAGACACTCCTATGGCTCAGCATTATTTTGCTGCCACTTTTGGGCTCCGTATGGATTTTAGCCCTGCTTTCAGTCAATGACTCGTTGGAAGAGCTTCACTATGGTTTCTCTCTGATGTCTTTAATCAGTTCCGTCTATATATTTGTGGGCTATTGTCTCATAAATCATAGGGTTCGGCACAACATTCGTATTATGTGGGCCCGAATGAGGGGTAAAAAAGTGGCTTATGTTGACGACAGCCTTAGTGGGACCCGAACTTCAGTGGCTTCGAGGACGGCCCCAGCTTTTCACAATTCATCCTTCGATGTAATGCATAGAAATCTTCAGATTTGTGCCTCGTCTACAACCAGTCGGTCCACTGTCACCAAAACGTCGAGCAGTGCTTTCAGACATGAAAGGCATAAAAGAAGACATACCATAAATGGCGATCACTCGGACTCGGATAGCGATGTGTCTTATGACAGGTCATTAGATTTGGCTTCAAGTCATTCATCTGATGAAGAGGACAACAGGTCAGCCCCACACCAGAACCAAATCAATGCAGCCATTCAACAAAATACACAAAACATAGTGTTTGGCGCCAATACAGTCAGTGCTCCGCTCTTCTCACGACCAGCAGTCATAACACATACACCAGATCCCCATCAAATATATGGCAGGTTTCAGTCGGCGCCCCCTCCGGCAGCATCATCACAAGCATCTCCTATCACAGAGCACGGACCCTTCCTAAGTAGTCGTCCCTATTCCCGTTCTAATATACTAGCCATGACCGCTGGCCTCTCAACTGACCGGTTGGCCGACGGATCTAATCGTGAAATGGATACAAATCAAAGACTTGGCGACAATGAAATCAATTCATTAAATTTGAATCGTTTTTCTCCACCAAACCTGAGCTCACAATTGAGTGAATCCGTGTCTCGAGATGTCGACGAATTGGCGCAGAATATCGACAATAATAACGATTACGACTTTAATATCAAACTGGAGAACAACGACAACTCAAAGGCCGACAGTATTACCGAAATCATCGACAATGAGTTTGAGGTCAACGAACAGAACGTCGACACAGAGATGGTTCCGATTCAGGAAGACTTGGCTACAAACAGAGCAGAGCTGTCGGCTCAGCACTCATCAATCATTAGCGGCGTTGACTCAGAGGCAGCTGTCAGTCCAGCACTGGTGGCCACTAACTCTCAATCAGAGTCAGAGTGAGTCTAAAGCTTCTGTTATTTACATAACAAAACATTATTTGAAATGACATTCGTTTCAATCGATTGTATTATTGATAGGGAAAGCAATGATGTTTGAAATGCAATCCATTGCCACACAATCGGCGGATATCTGTTCCCATTCATGATCTCATCAAACATTTCCATTGCGTTTACTTATTATTTATATTTTAAGTTTTGTATTAAATATTGTTTTTTTAGTGCAATTTTATGTACAAAATAATGCCATTCAAGACATTCCTCGACTTTGTTATTATTGTTTTTACCATTAATTCATTGTAACTCTGATTGTGATTAACTTAAGTTCGATTTTTTTAGCATTCGTTTGACTCAATTCTGTGCACAAACTTATCGGTGACGGCAATCATTAGATCTATAAATCTGTTTTGCATTTATTAGTGATATTTATTATACAATTAAATCGATATTTCAATTCATTTATATTATAAGACAAACACAAAATGTGTTGTAAATAATAGGTCTTCAAACGAAAGATATTGTAATTTATATAAAATTAATTTAAAACTATATAATATTTTTGACTCTTTTGGTTCTCAATACTCCATTTATCCCACTTCTGACCAAATTGTATACACTTTTACTCCCATTATTATCAATAAATTTGTTATTCAATGCTTTTATGTTTATATTATTTTTTGAAAATAAACTAAATTTTGTCGATTACTGGTCACAGGTTTGCATTAAAATCTTGTTTACATATATTTTAGGCTTCATTTCAACGCTTTTAGCTTCTGATGAACTGATCTATGGAACACAGGACCTCTCTCTCTCTCTCTCTCTCTCTCTCTCTCTCTCTCTCTCCCAAATTTAATATAAATAAATGGTTAGTAAATGGGTTGTAATCACTTCAATGCACTGAAGAGGAAACAAAAGAAATTTTAGAATCAAAAGAAAATAAACAAAAAATAAGAAACAAATTGGAAAACATTTCCTTTAAAATGATTGTTACAAGTTTAAGATATGGTTGAAATTGAATGATTTCGGCAATATATTAGAGAGTATTAATTAGACTTAATATACTTAAGCATTTTTAAACAGTTTGTAAGCTTAGGGAGTATTCGGCTTATATTGTCTAAATTAAAAGAATTTGTCATTTTGATGAGTAACAAGAGTAGAATATAAAAACCACATTTTTATCGGACCATCTTTATGACCATCTTTATAGCCAGTCTGACATTAAATTGAGACAAGAAAAAAATTCCTTTGAAAGATTTTGAACGAAGAAACTTAAACTTTAGTAAAGTATAAAAAATCTTTGATTTAAAACTTCAAAATTTATTTACTTTTGTTATTGATAAAAACTAACCCAGATTATTTAAATTTGGAGGGTATAAGATTAAATAGTATTATCCAAGTCAGTATTATATACAAATGATTGGTTCTTAGAATGGTATTTGAAAGGTACCAATCATGTTTCAAAGTCCAATTAATATGAATGTTATTGTAATAATTAGATCAAAATTCAACGAAAGTATGTGCAATCATGAACTTTGATTGTGGTACTTAACCAAGAAAAACTGATAACCAGTTCTTTTCCGTTTCTATTCCTTACGATTATATAAAATAATTAATAATTCTTAATATTTAGGTTTATATGAATTGAGAAATCGTTGTACAGGTTCTAAATATAGCCCTGAATACGACTGACATTTCACTCTTTCCAATAATTGTTTACATTTTTATTAATGAAAAATTATCTCTAATGAGATATGAGAGTATGTTATGCATTTTTGATCCAGGTAAATGGTTAATATGTTTACAAGAGTTGTCAGGGATTGGAAACCAAAACTTAATTTATCATGAATTTATATTGAAGTGAAAAGTGGGGATGAACAAGTCAAGTCTAGTTGTAAACGGCATACTTATCTAATTGGAAAAGTAATTTATTTTAGCCGTTAATCTATTGTCAATGTTTGCGGAGCTGATAGACAAGTGATAGTCACTCAATCAGAAGACAGTCAAAGGCCATCAGTGCCTCAGTGGTAGTGATCGACATAAATAACACTTTTAAGTCTTTCTTCAAATTTGATTTTCGCAGCCTTTGATTAAAACCAGTTTTGACGTGTAGTTCAGTCAAGTCCTCTGTATTTACTCTTACAAAACAGTTTTGTTTTTTTTTCTTCAATAAATTCAAATCTTGTATTGAATTGTCGAATGGGAACTGCTATTACGTCCTGGAAGTTTGAAAAAAATTAATGTCAGCGCAAACTTCCCCTAATTTGACTCAGTTTTGAGAAAAAAAACAAAAGTCTTTTAATTTTACTTTAAACTCAATATTTTAATTGTGTTTTCGGAGAATTGAATTGAAAAATAATCTCATTGTTTGTATGGTTTGGGATAAAAGTTGTCATTCAGTGTCAACTGAACCGATATCTTGAGTGCAAAGATTTTTTTAAATCGAAATAATTGTGTCGTCAGTAAAGCCATTTCTAAATATTCAAATCAATTGATATAAAACTGATATAAAAATCATATATTTTATAGAATAGGTTCAGATGTTTTAAGACTAGTCTGAACTGAAATCTGTTGACAATTTGTTGTTTATTGGAAGACAAGTGCACCACTACTGCACCACTACTGCACCACTACTGACACATAATGGTTGGCGAGTCGTTTCAGAGTTCCCAAAATGGACAAGTGAAGGACCACATGATGAGTGAGTACCCTATTTTACTTTAGATTAGTCTAATTGAAACTATTGATGGACAAAGAGAGCACCTGCCACTGTCTGCCCAAACATTGGGTTTGCAACAGTGGATGACCTGAGACCTGAGCCATCGAGGCTTTCTTAAGTTCAGACAAGTCTTATGTTCGATATTAAAGTTCATTGAATTTCCTGAAAAGTGGAAAAATAGACCAAAAAGTGAATGTTATGTAAATGAATAGCAAATAGAGTTCATTGCACTCTGTTTTCCGCAAAATGTTTTCACATATTTGGTCCGCTTTAGTAACTGATTAGCTGTGCGGGCATTGCAACTATGGCACAGACATTTCTTTGCACTCTCGCCTCTAATGCTATTCTGAGCAATAATGCATGGTTTGAATTAGAACAGGTCTCTCACATTTGAGATCCGATCCCATCTGATCCCTGCAATCCAGTCAATGATTCACAGTTATGCACTCTCTCTGACTCTCTTAGAGCTCAGGTCACTCTCGACTTCAGCTATGATATCGTGGGAATTGCATGACAAAAGTGCCCGAAAGTACCGCTATATCTCTCCTCTCTGTGCCTCTCATTGTTAGCTCTCATAACTTGTTATATAAGTTCTCGAATGCGATCATAAAAAGCAAATTCAGAGCTCTAAGAGATCTAAGCACCGAATGTAAGACGAAATACCAATTCTTTTGATGCCATCAAACAATCTAATGCATAGGTTGGGAGCACCCAAAAAATCATCTTTCATGCGATCTAAGGCCGCCCCGTTCGCAGACAGTGCAGTTCAGTAGCACTGCTGTTGCAATACAAGCAATCGTAGCCCCGGTAGGACTGCTGAACGCTCTGCTCATATGAGGAACCAGTGGTGACAAACGTGAAAAGAGGAACTGTCTTACTCTCAATAGCTTAGAGATGATGGACGGTCTGCGTCACAACACATATCGTTCACATATATGCTTATGAGCTCTGAATTTGTTTCCCTAACTTTGAGAAAAAAATGATTCATTCGATTCACTTGTACTCCAAGTTATGCCATTCCTCACAATTCCTCATATCATTGATTAATGATGTGATCCAAGCATTTGATATCATTTCATGAATCATAACGTTTTTATTCTTTTCTAAAACACCGATACGAATATAATTGCATTTTACTGATCGATGTAACGTCTGAGAAGACGCTCTGCATTTGTTTAGACATTAATTACTTGACTGACACAACACTTAATGACAATTATTCAAAAATCATTTTAATTTGAAAGAGCGATAAAATTGATGACAAATATAATGAAATTGCATTTAATGATTGGTTTTGTGAGGGAATCAGAGAGTGGTCGTAGAAATAGTGGACATCTCTCAGCATTTGATCGCAGCCCAGCGGCGACTCATAAGTACAACGCCTTCTGAGCAACAATCAAAAGGTGAAAGCGTTTGCTTTTTTCTCTGATTCCGCGGTTCGCAAAACACTAATGGGATTACTTCCGCACCGAAAGAGATACTCATTTGAATAACTGTTTATTCAAAAATAAATTATTGATTGGAGAGCTCAGCACAAAATTTTGAGTTTCACTTGAAGTTGAAACCAAGAATTCTAATATATTAATGATCTCATAAAGAAGTCAATCGATATTCGAGTCGAGACTTTGAAAACTTAGTTCAATAAAAATTTTGTGATTAATAAAGATTTTTCAAATTATGAATTGTCTTCTTAAATGAACTTGATCATGCATTAAATGAACTGAGAGCGTGAGAACGTCTCATTCGTGTTTTTCACTGCAATGATGGGATAGCCATGTAATTGAAATCTTTGTTCTGAATACATCTCTGATGAGTTTCTCAATTTATTTATAATTGTCTGTCATTTTAATATTTAAAACACTATTTGTTTGAATAGCGTTTTGCAATATATTTTCGATCATTTTTAAGATCGAATGCGCCAGCAATTAAAAGCAGCTAAATTAATGAACAAGTCAATTTTAATAGTGTTTAAAATATGACTTCCAGTCACTTTCAATGTAAGAACTAATTGTGACATAAATGTGGTCACAATTAGTACTCACATTGAAAGACATGCATTCAAATGCTAATTGAGTCACATTTGAAAGACATTACTGGGAGTGACTGGAAGTGATTGTATCACACGTGCACTCACCGATGCCATTTTCCTTATTGCAAATCTTACGGGTGATGCGGATTGCAGGCCAGTCAGTATCGGTCGGTCCAACCAATCAAACGGACATATAAATGGAGTCTGATCTATGCAATAGTCTTCGGCAATAGAGAGACTGATTATTCCATAGCAGACAAATCGAACCAAAGAGCACATGTTTAGGTCATTAGCATCGATGCTGTCTGGGAGTCATTTCTGAGTTTATACTCAGATTCTGACAATCCTTTGGCCACACATTCAATATTTTGTGGCTATGATTTTGACCAAACCCCGATTTGCATCCATCCATATTATCGTCCATATTAGGGGTCGAATACTCTGAGCAATGAGTCGTTTAGACCGTTCAGACTTGTGAATGAATGCAAACTCTGTTTGTGTCCATTTTCGTAAGTGATGTCTTGAAAGTCTTCGGTCGGGAACGACACTCACTATCGAAATAGAAAGACTAGTGATGTGACAATCAGTGATGTCTGACTCTAATCTTTGCGACTCGGAGTGCGAGCATTTGCGGAACGCATGCGTTTAATACGAGTCTTCGATCCTCTTTGACTGCTCTTCAGAGCTTTGCTCTCTCTCTTCCCTCTCTCTGAGTATATTCTCTCCCTTTTCTCTCTTTTCTGTTCATTTCATATTTTTTAATGCATTGATTGCATTGCATGGGAATCATTAGTGATGAGAGCTGTGCGACAATACCGATGCAGTGGTAGTTGCACTGGCAGCTACCTTGACCTCTGCTCATGTGGTGCTCCTCTCTGCTCTCTCCTCTTCTCTCTCTCTCTTTCCCTCTCTCTTGGTTGAAAGCCTGGGAAAATAGCATTTATGTGACATAACGGCAGTTCAATATTCGTAGCATTTCTTTAGTTTGGGTTTTAGGAGCAAATCACTGGCTTTCAGTCTAAGACTACTCTCTCTATATATTCTTTTCTTATGATTTGAGCCCCATTTGCGGCCCCTACTCTTCATCTATTGGGCGTGGGGTTCAACGCTCAAAAGGGACAGTTGGTGTCGCGAATAAAAAACTATTTTCTCATTCCTTTTAGTTTTCGAGTCATTGATTCTTCTCTTTCTAATACAATGGAAAATACGTTGAGTTATATCTTTAAAATCAATTTCAAACCCTTTTCTTATTTAATCCCATTTTTATTTCGAGCGCTGAATAAAAAAATTAACACATTTGGGGAGAAAATGAAATGACATTTTTCCGGTCAACCTTTGAATTAAATTCTATGTAATCTTCAAATGCTATCAAAAAATTTCACATTAGTTTTGAACGACTCTCTCGTATTGAATAACAAAATAAGGTTTTGGAAAAAAATGCCTAAAAGTCTCTGAAAGAAGAGATATTCGCAGAGATAATGGTTTTGTTTGATTCAAATTACACACATTTCAGGATTGGTTTCAAATGATTTTAAAATATTTTTCATTTGATATCTTTAATTTAAATGTAGTGGTAATGGCTATCATTGTTTCGAGATCTGATTAAATTCAACTATCATTCACTAGAGTCTTGCAAAAAAAATATGATATAGTGATCTCGACTTTATATCAACAATAATTATGTTACTATCAGTTCTGAACATTTGGAACAAAAGACTCTTCGAATGCTATCATTTAGAGGCAAACACTCAGCAAATGATTAGTCTAGCGATCGATTCAATGCGTAAAATCAATGAAACTGAAAGCATTCTTTATCATTGAAATGATTGCATAAAAAAGTCTCTAAATTGCAAATTTACTTGTTTTTATCAATCAGTCAGTCAAATGAATTGACCTTAAGTTCGAAAAATTAAGATTATTTTATATAAAAATTAATGGATTTTAAATAAGGCTTATCGAGAATATCAAATATTTGTGGAATAGATTGGAATTCTTGACTGAACTTATTTTTAAAACTTTAAACTTAAGGAAAAGCCCCAAAAGGGACTCATCCCTCGTGAGATGTCTTTTAATGCGTCGATTAATTCACAATGAGTTAGTTTTTAGTGACGATGAATAGTGACTTTGAAACTAAATTTCAAAATTATACACCGAGACGCAAGATAGTGGCGACGAGACATGTAAATGTACTTGTTATTTTCATTACATTTACTCTTAGAGCAGTCATTGAAGAAATGATTTTCAGCTATTTATACAGTGATAGAAAATTCTCCTGTTTACTATCAAGTTATCTTATTTAATTAATGGGTTAAACAAAAGTCTACAACCCTAATGATTCATCAGAATGCACTATTAATCTTGAAATGACCTAGTGCATGCTTGGGCGGAGTTCAAGCGTTGAACGTTCGTTGGAATCGTACAAATTAGAAAGAAATTGCCAGTAAGCAGATTAAAGTACAAGTTAGAAATATTTGTGAAAAATAGACAAATTTTCCACAAACGGTTACATTTTTCCTATTCCTGAAGTCTCGGGTCTTTAGTACAACCATAAGTTAGTGGAAATTTTGATCAGGTGAAGGGTTAGTGCTTTTTTGTCATTAAGTTTTAGTCGCAAATATTTAAACTTTCAAATTCCCACACAGACTATTTTAGCATAATCAACTCTGAACCTACTCCACAGGAAATTGTTGCCAATTAGCAAGCTACAAATTTTGGAGAGGAATTCGCATGAATTTCCCGTTTCCTCATCACTTGTCTTTTTGATCATTTGATTTAAACGATACAATAATGCAATACTTTAGTCATTAATTACTTAATACGAGAAGACTAAAGCGAAGGTGACTTTCATTAAGTTACTAATTATTATAATTTGTATAAATAATTGGCTCCTCATCAGTATTAGAGAGGATCTGTCATTACTTCTACGGCAAAGTGATGTCAGTGCAGGTTCTGCGCGGATCTACGCGTTTGACAGTAAGTCATGCGCTCTGTTCTGGGCTTTTAATGCAATGATTATTAGGGACTCATAATTAGAACCGGTATTACGTAAGGGAACGGCATTTGATATTTGAAGTCCAAGGACTCGTACGGTTCAGTTTGTTAAAAGTTGTCAAATTGAGATGTGCTTAATTGGCTGACCCGTGGCTTTGGACTCATTAGTTGGTATCTCTCACGTGTAGTACAAACTGGTTATCGATAATATTGTCATTTTGTTTACTTTTAAAACTATTTCTTATTGACTCCAAAGTCGTTATATAATCAGTGGTTTAATAATTAGATAAAAGTGTTATTCGAGTTTTGATGTAATTGTTGTCAACAGAGAGTAACATAAAGACCCCGAACCTAAAGCTATTAATAGGAGTGGTTATTATCGGATTTGCCGATTGGCCACCACTAACAGTGATAGTTATTTGACTCCAGACAAGTAATCATTAGCTGAGCGCCACTGAAGTCAAGGCCATCACTTCTTTCGACTCGATATCAAAGGCGTTTTAATTTAGACAATTGTCATCCGATCTTTGGTTTTGATAGCAACCGGTTTTGTCGAGTTGTTCCGTTCAGTTGACTCATTGATCGTTCAGTTATCAGACAGTATTGTCTCAAACAATCTTATCAGTGATTCGCAGATAAATTGAAATATTTAAGGAGTTTCGTGGAAAAATTTGAAACTTTAATAAATTGCTGTTTTGTGGAGTAATTCAAACGAAAAATAAATATTTCTAACGATCGGAAAGTTTTAGTCCGTAGTTCGAGTCGACGACACGTTTTTCTATTTAAATAAACATTTTCTCAGATCCAAGCGATAAGACTTGTCTTTAAAAGTGAAGTGAATTTCGAAATCGCATCAAATTTTAAAATTGATTCAAATAAACGAGACCTGAGAACTACTGAAGTAATTATGACTAAAGAAGAAGTTCCCAACAGAAAAATTTCTACCAACAACGGCGCTAAGCCTTTCCCCATCAGAGGTTCAATTCTGTTCTCTATTTCCCTTTAAAATGTTTTTAACTCATATTTAGTATAGTTTTGATTCAAATTTAATTATTTATTAATTAATGATTGCAATTGTCTTATAACAGGAGACCGAACGACTACTTATGTCAATATTCCTCATGTGATCGCAATGGTTGGTCTGCCGGCCAGAGGCAAGACATACATCGCTAAGAAGTTGACCCGTTACCTAAATTGGATTGGAATAAATACCAGAGTCTTCAATGTGGGAGAGTATAGAAGACAAGCGACAAAAGCCTATCGCAATCATGACTTTTTCAGACCCGATAACGCGGATGCACTCGTTATTCGAAAGTGAGTCCCCTTTTTGGAGCCCTTCCAACATTTGTTGGCATAATTCGAGATTAAATTGTCTTTCAATTTATGAAATCTTTGGGATTAATAATAGATTTTCTAAATTTAATGTTTTGGAATGTCTTTCAATCAGATAATCATAATTTCAAAGACTAAAAGTTTCCATTTTTTGGTAGCAAATGTGCGATCGCTGCTCTCGAGGACATGTGCTCCTGGCTGGAGGAAGGCACCGGAGAAGTGGCTGTCTATGACGCCACTAACACAACCCTTGACAGGCGTCAAATGATCTACGATTGGGTCGTCGATAAGTACGGCTACAAATTGTTTTTCGTCGAGTCCTTCTGCGACGACCAGAACATCATTGAGGCCAACATAAGGGTTAGTCACCAATATGCTCTTGCTTGTATTCTGACTTAATACTGATTTGAATCAATAGGAGGTCAAAGTGCACAGTCCAGACTATAGGGATGTCGGCACTGATGATGCCCTCCGAGATTTCATTCAGAGAATAGAGCACTACGAGAGGGCATATCAGCCGCTCGATGAGGAACGGGAGAAACATTTCTCATTTATGAAGATATATAACGCCGGCGCCAAAGTACTCGTTCACAGACATGAGGGACATATCCAGAGCCGAGTCGTCTATTATCTGATGAATATTCACATAACCCCGCGTTCGATATACCTGACCCGTCACGGGGAGAGTGTCTACAATTTACTTGGAAGGATTGGCGGTGACGCTGAACTCTCTGAACGGGGCTGGGAGTACGCAAAGGCATTGGCTAAATATATATCGGAGCAAAATATTCCTCGCCTTCGTGTGTGGACCTCTCAGTTGCGTCGAACCGCTCAGACATCCGAAGCCATAAAAGCACCTCAAGAGAGATGGAAGGCTTTGAATGAAATCGACGCCGGCATCTGCGAGGAAATGACTTACGAAGAGATTCAAGTTAAATACCCGGATGAGTTTGCACTCAGAGATCAGGACAAATTTCATTATCGATATCCTAAGGGAGAGGTATTTCCTATATCTGTGAAATGTTTCAGAACCTGATTTTATTTTGTGCGCAATTAGTCATACGAAGACTTAGTGGCCCGACTCGAGCCCGTCATCATGGAGTTGGAGAGACAAGAGAATGTCCTGGTTGTTGGTCATCAAGCTGTGCTCAGGTGTCTGTTGGCCTACTTTCTGGATAAAAGCTCAGGTAAGGGTTGAATCGAAAGAGTGTCTGTTTATATAGAGTGTTAGTTGAGTGCTCAGACATTGCATAAACTGTTATGTGTGAGCCTATGGCCAACTCTGCTCTCTATCCATAGAGGACATGCCATATATTAAGGTCCCGCTCCATACCATAATCAAGTTAACGCCCTTCGCATACGGCTGTCAACTGGAAGAGATAATAGTGCCGATCGCGGCCGTTGACGACCACAAACTGATATGAGGGCTACCATTACTACCGAACTCTAATTTCCTGCACTGTTTTGTCTCTTATTTATTGATTGATGTCTAGTCTTCTCTTTTGTTTCGTATTATTCTCTCAAATGTTATTTAAAAAACTAATTCTGATTTTGGGCCCAATTTTGATGTAAACATTAATCAAGTCTTCTATCAAAATGTTTTTTTTGTCGACATTTCTCTGCACTTAATCTTTTACTCATTGTTTAGACTGAAAAAAGATTTATTTATTAAATAATGCATTAAATTATTGATTAATTAATATAAACATAAAGAGAACACAACAGAAAGTTGTGGTCAAAAAGGTGTGAATAAATAAAAATGAATTCTCAAGGCAGTTCTCTCTCTTCCGGCCAGACTTTCTGCCCTACCTGAAAGTCCCCCTCCACACTATAATCAAGTTAACTCCAGTCGCCTATGGTTGTGAAGTCGAACAAATTCGTATTCCGATCGAAGCGGTGGATACTCACCGGGGAAAACCTCTGGTAAGACTCCAATATGAATCTTAAAACAATTGGCTCTGAATTTCGGTTAAATGACTGTTTTGTCTAATCATTTGAATATATATTTTTTAATCAATTATTTCGACTCAATATTCAATTACTACTATTTTTATATGAAATGTTTATTTTACTCAATGTTATGCTATTTTTTGCTATAATTTGTGATAAATTTAACACTAATTTGCACAATTAAACCCGTAATTAGCTTTAATTCCTGCACTTCGTTTGCACTACAATTCCTTTCCTTTAAAATATTCAATTTTATCGTTTGTTTGATTTCGCAATCACTTTGAAATTGTCAAATGTCTGAACGAATCCTTGAGCCTCGAGCACAGGTAATGGCATCGAAAAGTCGTAATAAATCTGTTTTCGCAGGTAATTCCACACACAACCCGATCATTTGTCGGGTATACTTCGAATAGTGCACAGTCTCGTAATCTGTGCCGCTATAAGGGTAGCACCCCTCATTTATTTTCTGGCAAAACTAAGCTCCTGTCCAACTATGGGTCGCCACTGACCAGAATTCCTATAAAGGAACTGATCCTCGATGAAGACGTTGTCTGCGATTTCTAATCGCATTCCGATCGACGACTAGTTTTAATGCATTTTGGCGTTGATTTGAACGGCTTTTTAATTAAGTCTTGCGTTTAATATATATTTAATTTGTATGATAATTATGTATAGTTTTAACCTTTTTTTAATAACTTTCAATACAATCTCTTATTTTAAACAAACATTTCAATTAATTTTATTAATCGTTTTCACTTCGAAAATGTTTTTGCATTGAATTAAATAAAAATCGGTTTCGGTTTTGTCAAAACCCAACAAAAAAATTACTAATTTATCGGATTTTACTCTTTTTCCTGGAAGTGTAGTGCAAATGCATTCAATGATTTGTTGTTTTGAATGCTAATTTACAAGTCAGGGATTTCCTTTTTTCCCTTTGAAGGAATGCGCTCTTGAATCTTTTACAAATTATTCTGTTTTCGTATTTTCAAAGAATTAATTGAAAATCCATTAAAAATTCTTTGGATTGCGACCAAAGAAATGTGTATTCCGTGACTACTCCAGGCATTACTCCAGCCATTAATTTGTCGGAAAGCCGATAGCACTGCCAATAAAAGTTTCAAATAAATAAATAAATATTTCAATAAAAGATTTTTATTTTTTATTTATTATTATATATTTTTGGAAAATTATTTTATTTGTTTTGTTTTGTTTTGTTTCCATTTATAGAACTGCGATGTCGATCGCGCCCCTGAAGACGCGCTTCTAACTGTTCCGCAACACAAATGACCTTAAAGTTACCTAATTGCAATACTAATCGTAGAAAATTGTAGTGATTTCCAAAGTCTAATCGTTTGCTCAAATATTTTTTTTGTGGAAACTTTTTATCTATTTTTCTACAATTTTTTAAGCTATTAACTATTTTTAAAGTTACTTTTAAACTTGTTAACTTGAAGTATTTTTCAATAGAACTGGTCATCAGTCGATTTGAATAATAATAATAGTGTCGAATCGAATGACAACGAAATCAAATTGCATATCATTTGGGAAAATTGAATGTATTTTTTGCAATTGTTCTAGTTACTAATTGTATCTCTAATTGATTAAATTGTTGGACAATAGGTAGATATTAGTTGTAATTAGATTTTAATGTACTTAATAATTATTTTAGGATTTTATTCTAATTGAAAAAACGAATTAATATTTTGTACCAATAATTGAAAATTCACTGATTCTTTTTTAACTTGTTGACTTTATTCGAATAAAATATTTATTTTTAAAGTAAACTTGCTTGCTCTTGTTTTGTAAAAAAATGAATAAACTTGGAATTTATTCTCTCTAGAATCTAAATGATTCGAGGTAAAATTATTTTTGATTAGTTAGAAGACTATTTTTAATTAGTATAAATTGATTATTTAAGATCAATATCATCAGGATCATTAATGTCATTTCGGTTAACTAATAATTGAAAAATAAAACTTTTTAAAATGATTAAGCTGAGATTTTTGTTGTTTATCCATAAATATAAAAGTTTATAGTTTAAAGAATTTAGTTTTTTGTAATCGTGAGAACACATTATATTAAATTAACAAGTTATAGAAACTCACTTTTTTCACGATTTTGTTATCATTTACTAATGATAACACTAGTCTTGGACTAATAATAATCTAATGATTAGTAAATGATAACAAAATCGTGAAAAAAGTGAGTTTCTATAACTTGTTAATTTATAGTTTAAAGTTTTGCGCTATAGGTCTACCCAACAGAAGTAGCTCTACTTATCAGAAGAAAGGAAAGGGAAGGAAATAAAGTAGAGATTTATTAATTTTGCACAATTAAAATAATCACCCATAAAGTAACCTAGGTTTGAAATAATTATTCTGTTTAAACGTAGAGAAACTGATAACCTGAAAAATGGCGACTAAAACCCCGCCATTTTGTCTGTTATTTCAATTTATTAGGTTGAATTACAATGATTTTATTTTTTTACATTTAACCAAAATCTTCATCTCTACTCATAATAAAACTGGAGAAAAAAAATAAATTTGCCCAGCAAAGGTTTTTTTTTACATCAACAAAGTGCGCTGTGCAAATTAAATAAATCACAAAGAACATGAAATCGAGTTCATTGCGCCGATAAGCTGAGCCTTTGTTGACTAACAAAACCTTTCTCTGATTCTAATAACATGTGTTGTCGTAAAATGTGTTAAAATAGTGGTCAATAAAATCCATTCAATTTATTTATTCAGTTTTGAAATCTAAATAACAAATCATTTAATTAATTGTCATTTGAAATAAAAGTAGTCTTGTTTATTTAATTGAAAAATAATCGATTGTGTCATTAAAACCTGTTATCTCTTATCATATGATAAAACATATGTTTTTGACATTTAAATTAAGATAATTTTTGAGATAATTGTCTTTTAATTAAATTATTTGAAACAAATTCTAGTCATTTAAATAATCATTGAAATAGTTATGCATTCAATGGATTTGTCGTCGATTATAATACTGTTGTTTCTGTGGACGGAAGTGGTTGTGACGGATGAGCTGCCGACATGTCTTCCCGTAATTTGGTCTTACATTTCAGACATTTGTCACTTAATTTGATCTGAATTATAGGAGAACTTAAAGTATTCGTTTACCGAATGTGACGAGTCTGGGGGCCGTTGGCGGGTGTCTGTGCCGAAGAACCCATCGATCTGTACTGGAGGTGCTCCCAATCCGGCCACTCGGGTCAACAAATGCTGTGAGTATTGTTTTAGATGTGTCCCCGAATAACAGGGTTGTTTTGAAACGGACAGACACGTCCTGCGATGCCGGCCACTTCTTCAACAGCACCAGCCTTTCCTGCGAAAAGTGTTTGCCTGGATATTACTCGTTGGGCGGCGGCATAAGAATCGACTCATTCAAAAACACGTCACTGCCATCAGGTTTTCGTGTCAACACTCAGACATTAAATTCATCCGGTTCCTGTTCTGGTATGCAATCAGATCTTAAGCTCATTTCAAATGTGTAAACAGTGTTCTTGGAAAGGGTGGCAAATTGTGTCCAATTACATAGAATCGGTTGCCAACAGTTTGGGCGAAGGATGTGTCTCAAAGATCTCATATACGGTACGGATAGTGAAGAAGGGCAAATTGACTTTCAAATACCAATACTCAGTTCCGGACGACTTGTCCAACGCTATTATCTTCACATTTCAATACCAAAACTACGATGAAAATGGTGGACAGGACGAGTCCGGCGCCGATTCTGAGGCCAACACTAAGTTTTTGTCGATTACTAACGAACAAAAGTGGAAAGAATTTCAGATAAATCTTCAGAGACCCGGACTCTATGTTTTCGTCTGGAGAAGTGTTCTGATCGGTCGCTCCAAAAATTTCTTCCAAAACACAGTCAGCAGTCGTTCCGCCTATTGGTTCGCCGGTCAGAGCGGTTCACATTCAAGTTCAGGTATGACCCGAGTCAAGAGTATATTTGTTGACGGAGTGGCCTATGCTTCTGAGTGCACTCCTTGTGAACCTGGAACTTATAGCAATGTCTTGGGTGCTGCTGTGTGTGCTCCCTGCCCTCTTAATACAGAATTTGAGGGAACGGGTGCCACCAAATGTACCGATTGTGACCCAAATATGAAATACGCGCCCAAAGGTTCGGAACATTGTCTGGAAAAACCGATTTGTGGTCTCAACGACTTCTATTCAATTGAATCGGATTGTGATTTAAGGGCTGAGCGCCAAACAGTGAACTTTAAATGGATTGAACCCATGATATGTCGCGACACTAATAATATTTTACCGAAGCCTAAGTACCGGTCCTGTAATAAGACAACTGTCGATCAAAAAATGAAAGATTCCTGTAATTTAGGACAAGAGTTAAGAGAGGACCACAAATGTCACTTCTGTAATGAAGGTCAATGTCGAGATGAGTCCAGTGATAAGTGTCAATCGTGTCCCCCTTCAACCTCACCATTATATGCCCTCTCCTATAAAGTATGGCATTCGGGTCGGGCGGACGATAACTCTTTACCTGAATACATGTCCACTGAATGCGTTCGAACAGATGAAGACATTGAATATGATTGCGGTGCCACTAATTCTTGGTTTTCACACCCTTCCACCAAACACTATATCCGCACCGCTCCAGCGTCTCCTTTGGGCTCCTATTTGTTTCTTACCCTATCTGTTCCCGGGTTTAGACAAAAAATTGGCGGCGAAATTACCTTTAATTTTGAAATTGAATGTAATTCCGGGGACAGTTGTTCATTGATTTTTATGGAGAGCAGACCTCTCACATCACAGATATCCCAACAAACCAGAATAGTGAAGGAGTGGACTCAAGAGTCACGTGGTCTTCAGTCCTATCGGTATCCGATCCGACAAAACATTTCGATAGCCTTCAGTTGGATTTTCCAACGAAACCACAGCTTTCAAAACAATGCGAAGATACACGAGATTACAATCACTAACCCAATGGTTGGCTCTGCCATTAAATGTAATCCATGTCCCCATTGGAACCTGGCTCTTTGTATTCCTTGTCCTTTTGGCCAATATTTCGATACATTCGAATCTAATTCTACTGAAAAACCTCATGAATTGGAAGCAATTCGAAGTAAAGGGCGTTCCAACACAAAAGTGGGTCAGAAGTGCAAAAGATGTCCAAAGGATTCAGTAATCAATTCAAGTCTAGCCTTTCCTATCGGCGCAAAAAGTTCGTGTATTCCATGCGGGCCCGGACTCATAGATCACAATGGGATCAGTTGTTACAGTGACTGCAAACTGAATATCAATGGCGATTCTTTCCAATTGGATAAACTGGAACAGCCGTTGATCTATAGGGGCGGACAACTGTTCACTGGTGGCGGAACACAATATTACCATTTATTTAATATCACTCTTTGCGGTCGACCAGACTTTAAGGCTGTTTGTGTTAATAATATAACGACATTCGACGCCAACGAAGCCATGTCTGAAGAATATGGCGTTCGATCGATGGTCTGTCGATCGACTATAATTCCTGACAGCGATCAGTCAATGGTCGCACAGTCCGTCACTTTGGGTAAATTGACCATAGTTTAAATTATCACTAAAATGTTAATTAATGTCTGATTTTGTGAATTAGGGGACGAACTGATCGGAATAAGTCGGTCGACTTCCTTTCAGAACATTACAGTTCATTCCGAGTTCCAGAACACAAACAGTGATTTGCATTTTTATTACTCAACACCTGTGCCGACAGCCGCCTGTCCTAATGGGCGCAGACTAACACTTACTTTGAGGTGTTCCCCAGAACTTGAGCAAAATCTGCAGATATCGACACCTAAGGAGTGTCCGGATGGCACTTGCGATGGCTGTACTTTTCATTTATTGGTCAGAACGAAAACGGCGGCCGCTTGTCGTCTGTGCCAACAATCAGATTGAGACAGTTGTTGGTGAATGTGTGGAAAGCTTCCAACAGATCCATTTGGTTAACCCTAAGAGTTGTATAATATCAGCTGACGGCCAAAAAATAGTTGAAACACGTCATTGTTCAGTGATTCCGCGTCAGGTCCAGGTCGGTATAATGTTGGTCAGTGCTATCGGTGTTATTCTTTTGGTTCTAGTATTTCATTTCTGGAAGAAAAACAGAAGTCTTGAGTATAAGTACTGTAAACTAATTGAAGGCAACGAAAAGTCAGCCGAATGCTGTGCTGAAGAAGAAGATGAAGAGGACAATTATATGGACGATCAGGTTATGATTCACCCAAAAAGCCCAAAGAGGTCTATGAGGAAGGCTATGAAACAATTCAATTGACTAAACATAACGACCGCAACACTGATATCATTTGAACTCATATTTTATTTACTTTTCTGTTTCAAAGTCTGAATTTTATTCGTCATCAAAACATATCATTATTTTATCGTTTGTCTCGACTTTATTTTAATTGCATTTTTTTAAAAACAATTTCATTCCTTATTTTAGTTCAATATTTTATATATATAGTCTTTGAACCGAATTACAGACCAAAGTTTCTCATTTCTTATCCATTCTCCCAATTTTTATATCAAGAACATCTTTCGTTAGATTGTTAATCAATTACTTAATTAAATTTTAATTTGATTTTAATTTTATTCAATTATACTATTTATTGTTTTGTTGAACACATTTACTCAACTATATATGCATTTATTTAATCGATGTTTTGTTTAAACGAGCAAATATTTTTCTATTCGTATTAATATCGAAGATTTTTGTCTACTTATTAACAAGATCATTTTAATTGTCAACTTTCTCTTTTAATTTTATTTTATTAATTTTCTCTGTTTTAACAATTGATTTTCTAGTCATCAATGAGTTATTTTAAACTTGAAAACTAGTCTCCTCTTTTTGAATTCTGCATGATCATTGTGAAACTTTGCAGAATTCAGTGATAATTTTGTATTTAATCCTGTATTTAACCAACAATTGACCAATGATTGTGAAGTAAACTCATGTCAAGTATTCCCTTTTGTTTATTATTTATCAATATTTATATAAACAATTATTTATTATTCGTTTGTATTGAATCTTAAAGTTTAATAATAAAAAAATCGCCTCAATTTCTATTCAAGTAATTAAATTCAATGAGTAATTATTGATCAGAATTTTGTTGTTTTATTTTTAAAGAATGCCGAAAATGTTTTAGGTTTAATAAGAGTGGAAATGTCATATTTAGAGATATCATTCATTTTTTAACGGAAGAAGTCTTTGGGTTACTTATGTTTGGACTCTTTTGTTTAGGTTTTGCTTGCTCTGGGTTCTTTTGTTTGGGTTTTGCTTGCTCTGGGTTCTTTTGGTGTTTTCGACTATAAATGAATAGTATCCAAAATGTAGTGGCGATTATCGCCATTACTATCAATATTATGAATGCACTCAGAATCCACCAACTCTGAGATCTTCCCTCTTATTTTTACAAATAAATGAAAGGTTAAGTTACATTTATTGGTGAATATCTTCCATTACCTGAAGCATTATAAGAATCACTGTTAAGGTGGTTATCAGATGTGGTCATTCCATCTCCAGAATGTGGCGCAGAGCTGTCGTTCCTGAGTAGATCATTGAATATTTGTATACAATGTATTGTCTTTAGACTTATGGGTTTTAACGTTGATTTCAAACTTAATTAATGCAAACCTTTTAATTGAAACAGTCGTGAGTATTGTCGTCGTATTCAAAGTTTTTTTATTTTTAGTTGTACTAAATGTGATCGGTTTAGGTATAGTTGTTGGGGTTGTACTCGGGGCTACTGTCGTGGTACTTACAGTTTGAGTAGTTGGTTTTCGAGTTTTTCTTTTTCTTGTGGTCTTTGTCGCTCTCCTGGTTGTTCTAGGTGACTTTGTCTTTCGTCGCTTTGTTTGTCTTCTGATCAAATCAAAGGTATTTATTAAATCAAACTAAACTTAAACTCAGATTTGCTGGTGGACACAACTCACGACTATTTCAATCCGGAAGCAAAGTTATTTTATGTGAAAACCCTTCTAAACTACTACTGATCATAAATAAGTTAACTATTTATTAAAATTATATTTCATTGACTTTTTAAAAAATCACAACCTTTTTGAATATCGTTTTGTAAAAATGTATTCAAGAAATGAGTTTTACTTACTTTGATGTCAAAGGCAGAGTCGGGTTTTGAGTAGTTCTTGTAGGAGGAGGACTTGTAGGAGGGGGTCTTGTAAGAGGAGGTCTTGTAGGAGGAGGTCTTGTAGGAGGAGGACTTGTAGGAGGGGGTCTTGTAAGAGGAGGACTTGTAGGAGAAGGTCTTGTAGGAGGAGGTCTTGTAGGAGGAGGTCTTGTAAAAGGAGGTCTTGTAAAAGGAGGTCTTGTAGGAGGAGGTCTTGTAAAAGGAGGTCTTGTAGGAGGAGGAGGTCTTGTAGAAGGTTTTGAAGTGGGCCCTCTGATCGCATTTCTACAAAAGTCTTTACTGTCCAATAGTTGACTGCACTAAACATAAAACTAATTGAAATACTGAATCAAATTCTATATAATTTTTGATTTACTCCATTTGTAAGGCTTTGAGTTAAGCAATACTTTCCGTTTGTCTTTCCATCGATTGGATTATATAAAAGCAAATAACTGTCATTCGATAACCCGATCACTGCCTTCAGTATAATTCGGTGCTTATTCAAAGGGGTTTCAATCAGTCGTAAAGTATCCACATATTTGGCGGCGTCTACTTCTGATGGTTCGGTCACAGAATCGAACAAGAACATCACCACATTCTCCTGTGTTTTTGTTTGGAAGGAGCCATCGACATGAAAAAAGAGAGCCATTCTATCACCAATTTGGTTAATCACCAGGTTAACATCATCTATTTTCTTAGAGGTTTTCCAGGTATCCATATTTGCCAGAAGATTAGTTGGTCTTAAATCTAAATACTCTTTGATCACCTTTCCCTGGATTAGGTAGGTCTTGCCGTTATTTGGGTTATCTGTATTTCCGTCAGCAGTGAATGCGGCGTCGATTCGTTGGAAATTTAAACTTTGAAATACATTTGTAATCGGTATCGGATCCCAATTCTGAACCTCTAATCTACTGTTGATTTCAGTCAGATATGAATCGAAGAATACAAATATACGACCATTTCTTGTTCGAACGGCAGAATCTAAATGTCCTCGTTCACAAAACAAGTTCGCTATTGTCTGACTAGAACCCAAAATTATAGCTGAAATCAAATTAGAAACCAAATAATAGACTTCTATTGAATTCATTTCTTTGAAGCAAATTAATTGTGAACTTAAACAGAATTTAATTCTAACGAGTATTTCGTTAAGAAGACTATTAACTTAACTTTTGTTTGAATTGAATCTCGATCTTTATTTCAATTAATTTATGAAACTGTCTATTTAATATTTAATTATTGGATGAACTTTCAAAAGAATGAACTCGAATCAAAATAAGGCAAACAAAATAATTGAATAATCAAATTGATATTATTCAGCGATTGAGTCACAATTTATTGAGTCGACGAAAAAGTCAATTCGTTTTATTGGAAAATACACTTTAAATAAACTTTAATTATTGTTTATATTTGTTAACAATATTTGTTAGACGCCATCACTACTGATTGTTTCTGAAAAGTTGATAAGTAGTTTAAAATTGGTCTGAAATTTTATATTTATGGAACTAACTTATCGAATCATCATCACTCTTGCTCGTGCTCGTGGTACCTGGCGTTTCCAGTGTATCCGCTTTGCTTTCTATTTAAATAAATGGAGCAAGTTTATTGCTCAAAATAACTTTTATAAGAGCATACCATTTGATTTGCGATCGGTTTCACTTTTGGTAGTTACAGTTTTATTTATTGTCCACACTTTATAATAACAGACAACGACAATAATGATAATCAACACTCCAAAAGCTAGAATTGAAATTAGAACCAGGAACCTCATGACTCCTACATTTGCTTCAGTCACTGGCTCTGAACTCCAAGTTTCCGTCACCACTGACTCTTCACTTTGTTTCGTTGTCTCTTTTGGTTCAGGATCAATCGATGATAGATCAGTTGCATTTTTAACTGTGCCCTCAGTAGTTATGTTCTCAGCAGTTGTGTCTTCAGTTGTGATCTCACTATCATTGCTTTGACAGACAATTACTGGAATCAACACCAATATTAATACACTTATTGAAATATTTATCATCTTTTAAGATAAAAGTTTCAAATCTAGCTATTTTAACTTAGGTCAATTTGGATTCAATTTGAAATATTTGTCCGATATTCAAATTAAACTAGAATGAAAAAACGGAACAAGTCTAGAATATGACACGCATTTACAACAATGAAAAATTTATTGTAAATTTAAAACCTAACCTAACATAACATAACTAAAACTATTGTAGCACGCTCATCTTTAATTTTTAATTTTCAAATTTTTTAAATTTAAAACTTAACTTAACCTATAACTTAGAATAAAAATTTCCCATTGTTGTAAATGCGTGTCATATTCTAGACTTATACCGAAAAAACTGATTGAATAACCTTTTGATTTGTAATTAGTTCTGTCCTTAGAGAAATTTGAAAGCAATTGTAAGTTACCAAAATCAATTTGATCAGTTCAATCAAAATGGATATACAGTGAACGCTCTGATTGTAACCGAATCTGTGAATAATTTTATATTTTTCATTTCAAAAGTGTTTTCTCGTGAATTCTTTGAAATATTTTCAGAATTATTCTTTGATTGAAATGAGTCTAATCTGTAGTTTTTGTAGAGACGAAGATGATGTCCAGAATCTAATAAATGTCTGTCATTGCAAGGGATCTGTTGGTTGGCTTCACTTTGAATGTCTTAGACAATGGATGGAAACAAGCTGTCAATTGGAATGCAGTGTCTGTCAGACCTCCTATAATGGCATTGAAGTATATGTCAAATCTAAGAATGTCTTTGATTTTTTGAGAAGAAAGCCATTCGCCTACGGATTTGTGTTAACAATATATCTTCTGTTTTACTATTTGTCATATGTTTTGTATTTTAAATGTTGGACAAACGCCGAAAAGTGTTTGGCAATCGGTTTACTTATCGGTAATACAATCGGATTCTTTCATTCGATAATTTTGGTCGAAATTCATGAATACAAGGAATGGAAATACAGTCAAAATCATATTAAAGTCATTAAACAAATATAAATTGATTCAAAAGAATATTTCTTCACATTTAATTTTCGGATAAGTTTTTATATAATTTATTTTTTAATTGTATTAATATTGCAATAAATTATAAAGTTTTAAAAATATTTTAAAAAATAATGTTATGAATTTATACTTAAACTAATGTCTAATATCTGACGAAAGAAGAGGCGATTGTCGACAAAATGATGAAGAATACGAAGAAACCAAAGGCGTATAAATATCCAGTCCAGACAAGAGAGTGTTGGAGACCCCAACCCTTTAGCATAATGTTTCTCATACAGACGATTGGAAGTGTTTGGGGCGTAAACAACGATATTGTTCTCAATATGTAATGCATGCCTTCCAACGGCCAAAGAACCCCAGAAATGATGACAAACGGCATGAAAATGCCGACACATAATGAAAATAAATAATGAAAATGCCGACTAAGGCCATCAACTCGTCATAACTGATGGTAGATATAAACAGTCCTAGAATTCATTCAAAATCTTAATCAAAAGAATAAAAACAGAAATTGTTACCACAAGTCATGCCTTGCAAGCCCTGCATCAGCATAAGAATGATAATCAGGGCTAAATTGCCTTCATTTTTAAGTTTGAAGACATAAAATACTAAAACTATAATACAAACGGTTTGTATGACTAGTATTATGAACTGGATAGTGATCAGTGCGAACAGCATTTCAATGGTTCCGACGCCGGCCACAAGTGTGCGCTCAAGAGTTCCTTCCAGTCGTTCGCCTACGATTTCCAGTGCAATGACAGCCATAGAGAATATATAGATGATAAGAACCAACAAACCCGGAGCAGCAAAGTCTCGGAATTCGGGACGCACTGACCCATAGATGGGAGGATCGACGAAATTAATGATCGGATCGGCCGTTTTGGGGTTGAAATTTGTCAAGTTTGTCATTTGTTTTTGAAATGCCGACTCGGCCTCCATTAATGTCATGAACATCGCCTGAAATATCATCAGATCTGTGGTAAAGAATTTGTCATTTAAAGAATTGACTGGAATGGTATAATACCAGTGGTGTCGCCATAGAATTGTATTGTACTATATTTGATCACTTCATCACTGACTGCAAAGTTTACAGACATTGCTCTAATCATTAAAGCTGTCGAGAAATTCTGGTTTATAATCAGGGCACCGTATGTTCTGGCGTCCCTCACAGAATCCAGCGCTGAAGCATTGGATTTATAGTTTTCCTGAATCGAAAGCATTTGATTATTTCAATTGAATCGACGGAAATACTGACCAAAATAATTGTCTTTTTATCGATTTTATCCAACAGTGTTAGACTAAATTTATTGCCAGTGCTTTTCTCAGCCTCTTGGTTATAGACGGCAACCTTTAAATTAAAAGGCTTCTTACCGAAAGTGGTGCAGACCAGCGCCGTTGCAATCAATGGAGTTATTATCAAATTGAAAATATATCTGAAAATATAAATCAATTGATTCAAACTGTGAACAAAAAGCGGACAAATCAAGAGATTTACAGTCTTTGTCGCATAAATTTCATTCCATTCTTCTTAACTAAAGCTCTATATCTACCCCAGAATGAAGAGCTAAACGATTCATTGCTTTCAACCTTTTTGGCATCAATTGTGCCCTTTTTCTTCTTCCTGGCCGTTGTCTTTTTGACTTGTGCTAAGTTTGGCGGAAGACTCGGACGGTTCTCCAATTCCTCTCCTTTACAGACCTGAAGGAAAACGTCTTCCAAATTATGTATTTTGAAGTGCTTTAATAAAACGGATGGCGTATTTTCCACCAGAAGATTGCCGCCTCTCATTAGAGCGATGACATGTGCTCTTTGACATTCATCGATATAATGAGTAGTTATCATAATTGATGTCTTCTCTTCGGCTGATAAATAGAGCAAATGTTGCCAAATGCTAATCATTTGAGTTATTAGAAACAGAATTATTTAATTTTATCTCAAATACCGTTCCCTTAACATTGGATCGACACTGACGGTCGGCTCATCCAATATAAGAAGTTTTGGATTATGTATCAGAGATACAGCCAGAGATGTGCGACGTTTTTGTCCGCCACTTGAATAGATGGAAAACAGAAGTGAATTATTGATCTAGTCAAAGAGGAATACCTCAATACACCCACCAAACGATTTGGATCTGGAAGTTCCAGAAATTTGATTAGAAAATCGATTCTTTTCTTCGTGTAATCTGCGGACAAACCATAGATTCCGGCGAAATATTTCAGTATTTCCATAATAGTGAGCTCCAAATAGAGAGCAAACTCCTGAGGCATATATCCGACGCCACTTCCAGGGATTTTGTTTTTTGGATCCTTCACTGGCTTACCATTGACTTTAATCGAACCAGAATTGGGTTTGAGTTGACCCACAATCAGTTTGATTATTGTTGTCTTTCCACAACCACTCGGACCCAGAAATCCATAACTTTAAATATAAATTCAATTGATATAAGAACTTGGACATATTAGGCAATCAATTGGTTATTTTAGCTTACATTGCACCCCTGGGGAAAGTCATATTAACGTTAGTAAACAAATTTCCCTTTTTGTGGTCATAGCTAAACGTAAGATCTTGGGTTTCGACCACTAAATCATATAAATCCAATTCATCCAATTTATTTGGCACTTCGGGGGGCACTTCGGCGGGTGGACCAGTGCTCTGAACCGCTGTCAAGCCATCACCTGATTCGACTGCAGATTCGGACATTACTTCAGAGAAAATACTAAATTTACACTTATATTCGAAAATAATCTAGATTCAAAATAAGTAACTTTTGAATTCCAATCACAATCACGAGCTCTTATCAATTGAAGCAAATTTATTGAACATTAACTAAATATTAATAATTTTGTTTAAATTTACTTAAAATTAATAAAAGAAATAATGTTTTCGAACAAAATTTTATACTAAATATTGAATTATATGAATATTAAAGGACAGAATGAATGACGAGTCCTTTTATTGAATTTGTCCGCTTCTTTGCTCGTCCAGTGAAGTCGTCTGCTCTTCATTCTGACGGCTCATATGCGAAGAAGGGTACGAATTTTGAACCCAACGGGGCTGAGGAACAGTCACTGTGTGAACGCCAATCTGATCCGGCACTTTCAAAAACTTGTCTCCCACTTGAAAGGCATTATAAGAATTGACTGGAAGTGAGGCGTTTGGAGCCAAACAATAAGGGCATTGACGCCAGTTATTCGGCGCCATAGATGTCGGGCCACAATGATTGGCCATTTGGGGCATCGGTCCATAGTTTGGGATCATTGAAGGAACGGTGGGACAAAAGTTTGGTTGCATTGAATACATTTGAGGGAAATTCGAATAAACGAATGGAGAGTCCATCGGATAACAGCCATAAGGGTATCCTCCAAATGGATATGAATTGGTTGGCATCGGATGAGTCGGTGCTGACGACGGTATCGGAGGATAAGTGGCAGTCGTGTTCGGTTTTGAGAACTCAATTGTTGGAGTTTGTGTAGCGCTTTCACTTGAGTTTCTCCTCGGCTCAGCCATATCTACATTGCCTAAGAGATTGACATCCGATAGGATCTGATTTGCGACGTTTTCATCATTCGATTTGTGGGCGCTCTGGTCTGACCTCTGATTTTCTTCATCCTTGGCCATTATAGACGCCAAGGTGATGGCAGATGTGATCTCTTCGTTGGTATATTCAGATGTTTCTTCATTTGCGACACTGAACATCACTTTTTGGTTGACTTTATTCTGTTTTTTCTTCATTTTCGACGACAAATCAGATACTTCTGTAATTTGAGTAAAACTTAAAGCGATTATTGAATTCGAAGTCAAGAAAAGCAATGAATGTCTGAATAAAAAATTCTTTCGAAATGAGTTACGGATCGCGCGATTCAATAATTGACTGAATAGAATGAAATGCGCGCCAAATATATTCAACTCATCTCTAATTTAATTAAAAACTTTAAAATTAATTTCAAAAACTGTTAGTTTTATTCTGTAATCGAAAAGTAACTATCATTTAGTATCTATAACTGCCATTTGTCTTCTAATACTTGTTTTGTGGTATTTCCTCTGAAATGGTAGTCGCAGGACAACTGATGAACAATATAACGAACGCACAAACATTGTTGAGTTCAGCCAAACCTAAAGACAATGGACTGATCATTGTTATCGTGACAGCAGTTATCGGATCCGTTGTTCTCTTATTGTTAATCGCTTTAATCTACTGTTTATGTTCTAAATGTACGTCAAAAACAGAGAAAACAGAAACACCGAAAGCAGAATCACCGAAACAAGAGGTGAAAAAAGAGGCACAATTTGGGGATTTGGACTCAGATCTGGAACTGAACGTCAAAATCAATGACATTTCTGAATCGGATGAACAAATAAATAAATCGAATTCTGGTTCGAAAAGTAAACAAAAAGGTGACAAAAAGGGTAAACCAGAAAAGACTGAACGGAGTGTTCTTGAAATCGGACAGTTTTATGCCGACAAGAAAAAGAGGAAAACCCACAAAGAAAAGGCTTTTGATGGAAACTGACCATCTCTTCAGATACCAGATCTCGACCTTCAATTATTAGACATTAAATTAGTTTCAAATGTTTTAAATTAATTTATTTATTATCTATTTCTTGATTTGAGAAATAAAGCAATAAATGCAAGAATTCTGATAACAATGATTAACAAAAATAACATTAATATGTTTAGTGTTAAGTGACTCTTTTCGAAGTCAAACTGTTTTATCACATCTTCACCGGTATTCCAGCAATGAATTGCAGGGGCACTTGAATTTGAAGGCTGAGTGATATTAAATGATACTTCTGGACACGAGATGTTGTCTATGTCTGACCATTGATTTATTAAAAGAGATTCAAAGCCATAGTAGAACCAAGAAATATATTTTATCCAAATTAAAAACTCAGGGATTGATCTGAAATTACAAAAATAGTTTCAACTTTTTTCAAAGTTCACACAAGAAGTTTATTACTCGCTGTTAAGGAGGTAACCACCGAACAGAATAAATGGTATCAAAAGAGGAGGACATAAAGATGAGGCCATAGTTGCAGAACTGCTCACACATGACATTAGGTATCCTTTTGGATGAGATTTTATCAATTTGGTTTATTTGGTTTAAACTAACCGAAAGAGACGGCACATTGAACCAGCAGAATTGCAATAAACAGAGCCATAAGGAATCGACTGAATTTTGGGTTTAGGCCAACCATATAGTAATAGGTACCCACATATACAAATGGAATTGCCGTAAAGATAGGCAACTAATCGCCAGGATAATTTTTAAAACATTTTATTATTGAAAATGACTGATATGAATACCTCGGCCAACATTTTTGAAATAAAATAGACGTCCAGTCTATACATTCCGTTGTGATGTTCCCGAAGAAAAAGAGGCACTTCAGCACAAAATGTCTGTTTAGTAGGAAATAAAAGTCAATTCAATAATTCCAATGATGTTTAAGTAATAATATTCACATTAATGACAGTCAAAGAGTTTTGAAAAGTCATGTTTGTAACCAATAGGAATAGGGCTCCACTTATGTTCATCACTCCTCTCTGGTCCAAATCCTGCTGCCAGTACACAATTCCTAATATCAGTGCAATTGCCTGGATGCAATCAAGAAAATGATAATACAGAATTTGCTTTAATCTATTGAATTATATATACGAATGTTTGGGTCAGTCTGATTCGACTGATCGCTGGTTCCCGAATCGTTGTTAGGAATGAGCGCCACAACACTGTCCGCATTTGATGCAAGTAATCCGTTTTATATTTCAGAGTCACTGATCTGAATTTATCTGTCTTCTCTTTTGAAGAATCCCTTGCTTCAGTGGTTTGAAAGCCAGGGATGTGTTGATCAGCATTTAATTCCAGATATTTACCACAGATTTTCTTTTGAAAACAAGTGTTTTTAAAGGAGAGTTTGATACGATCTATACAGACGTAGACTTAATAGAATTTATACATTGATTTTCTCTCTGCACTCGACTTCCTCTCCCGAAATAACGGCTGAAATAAAATGATCAACTGAAATTTAGTTTTATTCAGTTTTAAATTTACCCAATTGTCCGATGAAAAAATCTGATGGGTTGTAATTTTGAGGACAATTCTGATCAATTTAATGAATGCTATTAAAAGTTATTATTAAAATTGAATTTAATTACAAGTCCTAGTGATGAGAAAAAAGCGATGGCATCATCTGTTCGTCCCATATATGCGACCCTTCCGTCGGCCATCAATAATAACTCTTCAAAGAGAGCAAACACTTGAGACGACGGCTGATGTATTGTACAGATTATTGTTCGGCCTTCCGATGACATGTGCTTTAAAGTATTGACCACATTTTCAGCCATATAAGAGTCCAAACCACTGGTTGGCTCATCACTTGCATAATAAACTCTAATAATTAAGTTTGATGAACTAGATGATAATGATAACACTTACCAAAACATAATTGAAGGATTGATTAATAGTTCGGAAGCGAAGGCCAATCTCTTGGCCTCACCTCCAGATATGCCTTTAAATGTGGAACTGCCTATTCGAGAGTCGGCACATTTAACTAAACTAAACTATGATTGAAATAAACAAAATTTATCACAGAATTGGAAATCACATGAAAACTATTCACTTGTATTAGAAGTCGTTCGATGCGATTATTCCTCTCTTTTTGAGTACATTTTTGGTCCATTTTAAGTAACGACTGAATTACAAAATAATGTAAATATTCATAACTTTAAGAAATATTTGAATACCTGAAAAATTAAATGTTCTCTAACAGTAAGTATGGGTAGGAATATATCTAACTGTTGGACATATGCTGAAAGTGAAGTTATTGTGTTTGCGTCGGCCACCCATCCATTAAGTCTTACTTCTCCTTCGACTTTAACCTGTGAGAGATTCCTCGAAGTCAATACATTCAATAGAGTTGTCTTTCCTGCGCCACTAATTTAAGCCCAAAATTAGATTTGATTATTGCTCTGAAAACGAACCTGGAGCCCATTATTGCCAACAATTGTCCAGGTTTTGCTTCACCTGAAACTGATTGCAAAATGTCTCTAAAAATGTCTTTAATTTTTAAGAATTTTATACCCTTTCGGATAATCTCTTTGGAGGGAACATCACTTTTATTACAACTGTAGAACTTCTTTGAGTTTCGACTAAAAACCTGAATGTCGTGCCAGGAGATGGAAACCGGTCGAGTAGCCGGCAATAAATTTCTCGCCTGTTCCTCTTGGAAATCCGTCATTGGAATCATTTTTAATCACTAATTAGTTTCCCATATGTTTTAAACATATGATTAATATAATTGAAAACAAAACCACAATATTTGAATCAATTTTTTAACAGAAATTCAAAAGCAGTTTAATGTAATATTCATTTTTATACAAAATTTTGGAAGAATATTAATATTAAAAATATGATAAATTTATTTTCATTGCAAACGAATGCCAGAAACATTTTTAGATCTCTGACTCTTCCTCTTAGAATCGGAAAATGAGTCCGAGCTCTTTGAACCGATGCCTCCCGAAGAACTGGATCCGAAATGAAATCCTAAAATTAAATGGAATATAAGCGTTGAAAAGCATATGATATGAGTTAATAATGAGAACAGACGGCTGGTCTTCTTAGAAGTGCGGCCACACATGCATAAAATCACAACTACTATTACGATGATAACCACGATTACAGCGACGACCACTCCGATCACGATATAAATGCCTGCATTTGATCCAGATTCGACAATCTTAGGGCAATGGAACAGAGATCTATAATTATAGTCCTTTGGAAAAGAAAAGAGTCAATAAAATGTTTAAAACGATAAAACAGTTCTGAATTTCCATTATTTAGCTGACTTACACTGGGAGTGAACGCTTTATTATAATATTCTTGCACTTTATGCGTATCACCAGCCTGGAGAATGAATGCGAATATTCTGTCCATGTTCTTCCTGAGAGGTTGTTTTGTTTGGCTGTTTATTGCCATAAATGTAGACAATCCAGTAAAAGAATATGTTTCTTGCAACTCGGACTCTTCCCATTGGTCGGCCCAATTTTTAGAATCGAGTGATTTCCTCAATATTTTGGGGCTCTCCAGGTGTTTCCTCGGATTAATAATGTAAATCAATTGATTTCGAGAAGGGTCATATGCAGCCACTGGTTTGGTTTGCTTTATCCAATTTTTTGGCCAAAGATCTCTCTCTGAATAAACGGTTGGGAGTATGTCACCTATAGATGACATATTCCAGGGCAGATCACAATTTGCACTCTTCTCACAATCTTCTTCTTTATGAGTGCTTTGATATTTTATGATCTTATATGAAAATGTTTTCGTCACTCCAACTGAAGAGAAAGTTATGGCGGTGTCCGACAGTTTGCGTAATTCCTCGCAATCATCTCCACTCTTGCGGCAAACTGGAAGTTTTGGAATGAATATTCTGACCAAAACATTATCACTCTTAATAGTCGGCTCTGATATTTTGTCGGAGTCAAGATTCCAGCGGAACACCTGATTTTTCACAATGATATCAATGGAAGAATAGGTACCGTTTCCTTTTGTGAAGATCTCATTTGTAAGGATACTATTGAATGCTTTCTGGTCACAAAATGTTGTCTTTCCATAAACTGCCCTCAAATGAAGTGACAAAATAAACACTTTTGCTATATTCGAATACATTGTGTTCGGGTATGGAATGGGTTAAAACTACACTGGTTTAAGTGTGTCTATGAACTTATGTTTTGGCAGAAAATAATAGCTTTCAGTAAAAAGACTTAAATGCAATGAAGACTAATGGATAAAATTTAATGGTTTGACAGATATTTTGCAGAAACAATATTTGAATTTATTTGAAATAACCCGAGTTATTTTTAAATCCAGAACAATGAAAAACAACAGCGAGCTCTAGGTGATCTATCAATGAACTCAAATTGACATTTTTATTGACTATGAATTAAGATTGTGAAATATTCCTGGTATTTCACAGATTGTGAAATTTTATAATTTGACCTGCTGAACTCATATCAGTTGAAATAAAATAAATAATTGAATGGATCAACGATGTTAATAAATGCCGGAATGTCAATTGAATAGCTTTAGAGCGAAACTCAAGGATAAACGACCTGTTCATAAGTGGATAACAGCCTTGACGACTGTCGTTCAACATGTTTTACCTTCGATTTGATTTGAAATTTGATAACAAATGTTTTTATGGTTTTTAGAAAAGCATCTCAAATGACAAACAAATGCATTTAAACTCCATTTCTTACAAAACAATATTTCGCTGAAATTCCTTTGAATAAAAAGAATTTAAAATGTTTTCTAATATATTGAAAGTGAGACAAAAGTGTATTAAAAGTGCCAAAAGTTTTTGTGAACTCAAATTTAGACATTTTAGTGAATATTCACGAAACAGTTTAATTGATCCGTCCATTAGCTTGAATGAAGAGCAGAGACAACTCCAAGAAATGGCCTATCAATTCGCTGTCAATGAGTTCCGGCCATATATGAGTGAATGGGACCAAAAAGAATACCTTCCCGTCGATAAGTTGCGTAAAAGTGCTGAGCTCGGATTTGGAGGTCTTTACACGCCTATTGAAATTGGAGGTACTGGACTGTCAAGACTGGACACATCTATCGTAATTGAATCATTAGCTCAGGGATGTGTGTCAACAACAGCTCTACTTTCTATTCACAATATGGTGTGCGGAATGATAGCTCAATACGGAAATGAGAATCAAATACAAAATTTTATTCCAGACTTGGTTTCGATGAAAAAAATTGGCGCATATTGTCTAACAGAACCCAATTCTGGGTCAGACGCCGCCTCACTTCAGACCAGAGCTGTTAAACATAAAGACTATTATATCTGTCCGTAAAATATAAATGTTTTGTTAGAAGAATAATTTTTTTAATGTTTTAGTGAATGGAAGCAAAAGTTTCATAAGTGGTGGCGGAGAGAGTGATGTCTACTTAATTATGTGCAGAACTAACGGTGCAGGACCTAAAGGTATTTCCTGTTTGATTGTCGAGAAAGGAAGTGCAGGACTGAGTTTCGGCCAAAAAGAAAAGAAATTGGGGTGGAATAGTCAGCCCACTCGTCAGGTCATTCTTGAGGATTGCAAAGTGCCGACACATAACCTGTTGGGAAGTGAAGGCGTCGGTTTCAACATTGCTATGTCAGGAATAAATGGAGGGCGACTCAACATCGCCTCCTGTTCACTGGGAGCAGCACAATGGGCTCTCGAAGATACCATTCGATATACGTGTGACCGCAAACAGTTTGGTCAACCCATCGCCGACTTCCAGAACACTCGTTTTGAATTGGCGACAATGGCTTCAGAACTTCTCTCTTGTAGACTAACTGTACGGATGGCAGCCAAAGCTCTGGACGATAAACTTAACAATAGAGGCAATGATTTAAACATTCCGATCAGTTCCTTATGTGCTTCGGCTAAACAGTTGGCAACAGAAAAGTGTCACAATATTGTCGATCGATGTCTTCAACTATTCGGAGGTTTGTACACATTGTACACATTCAGACAATTTATTTAACTTTCAAACTTTGTAAACTAAATTAAAGGATATGGATATTTGAAAGACTATCCCATTGAACAGTTATTGAGAGACAGTCGCGTCCATCGAATACTTGAAGGAACCAATGAAATCATGAAAGTTATTATCGCCAAAGATATGATTGATAAACATTTGGATTCAAATTCGTTGAAATCAAAATAAACTTTAAATTAATTGAAAGATATTTAATTTTTATAATAAAATAAAACTTTTAGTCTTAGTCTTAAACAACAAACTTTTAGTTAATAACAGTTAAAGTCTATAAAACTATTTATTACTCATTTAGTAAATAGGATTTAAATGAAGAGAAATGGTTTCAGAGTTTGTCATTATTAGTGAAAACCCCTTTGAAAACGTAATTCTTAATTGGATTCCGTTGAGTGATCTCTTCGTTTTGTTTGCGCTTATCTTTTGCGGGTCTTTTGCCAATACATATCATCGCATCGATGCAATGGCTTTCCTTCGGCACTTTCAAGCATTGGTAGGCCCTGTCATAATCAAAACCTCCTATTCCGTGCATAACAAAGCCACGGGCGGTGCCCTCGAAAGCCATCGATATCCAGGCAGAGCCGGCGTCATAGCTGTGAGAAGGGTTCGGTGTCTTTTGGCCCTTATACATGTAGAACCTGTTCGAGATAACCACCACTAGAGCTCCGGCAGTCTTCATCCATTCCTGATTCGGAGGCCAAAGTAAATCCATAAATATCTTCCATTCAGGTGTATTGGGTTTGGCGTAAACAAAACGCCAGGGCTGGAGATTGAAGTGGGAGGGCGCCCAACGGGCTGCTTCAAACAGACTCATTAGATCAGAATCTGAAACCTCTTCGCCCGTCATTTCTCGTGGAGAGGTTCGGCTTAAGATCATCGGATGAATCGGATAATCACTTTTTCTTGCCTTCAGTACATCGGCATCGAAGGTATACTTTGACTCACCCATTGTTTCAGAAGATAATGGACGCAAATAAACAGATTTACAAGAACTCAATCGAATTATTGATTTGAATAAATTGTTGGTTTTCCGAATTGAATTCATTTCAGGTTTAAAATTTTTAACTCAACGTTTTAATAAACAAATAATTTGAATGATCTCGAGCTCTACTCGTTTGACAACTAAATTAAAATTCAAATTTTTCAATGAGTAAACATTAGTTAACATAAAATATTACAATATCTGAAATATTTTTAGACAAAATAAAACAAGGTTTACATAAAATGGAGGGAAGAATTGATTAAAGAATTGATAAGTTGTTTAAATAAATTCATGTCAGCTATTTTTGTCCGATTCTTCATAAGAATATTTACAGAATATGCACAGAATATGTACAGAATAAAAGCGGACGTCATTTATAGGAAATGACAGCTGATTTTCAAGTGTTTCCCAAAGAGCAAATTGTGATTGATAACTGTAGTCATAGTTATAAACAAGATGATTAATCAATGTACAAAGAGGCTTTTATAAAGTTATCCCTTATCAAATTAATCACCATTTTTAAAGACAATCAAAGCCTTATTTTTCAACTTCAAGTCTATTTAAAAAGCCTTTAATTTTTGTGAGAAGTTTTAATTTTCTGTGATTTTTATTAATGAAATTAAACTTTTATATCTTTTAAATCAGTTTTTATGCAATTTTTAATTAACTTATAAATTGAATTGAATTATGAAAGTAGTGGTGAAGCCGTTGGTCTTTGTCTTCTTGGCTTTGATAGCCCTTCTGGTGGTGGCAGTCATCAGAACCATAGTCTTCTTCCCGGCGCCCAAAGACATCGAATCCTGTACTGAACTCCACGAACCGATTAGCGGCCAATCGGTTGTCGACCGGTTTAGGTCTGCCCTCAGGTTTAAGACAATAACCAAAAGTCTACGAAATTATGATACAATTGAACTGAAAAACTTAATTGATTTTATTGTCAAAAGTAATTGTTTTGTGAAATTAATCGATTAATTAATTGATTTTATGACTTAATCTTGTTTTGACGCACAGGTTATCCAAAACTACATTCATCTCCATTTGTTTCGTACCAAAGAGTCAATAATTATAGTCTCTTATATACTATCCGTGGAAGCGATCCTTCTCTTAAGCCTTATCTTCTTTGCGGTCACTTGGATGTGGTTCCAGTCGAAATCGACAAATGGGATGTCGACCCCTTTGCTGGTATAGTTAAAGATGGCTTTATCTATGGAAGGGGAACTATTGATGTCAAGAATATTGTTATGGTTGTGTATAAGACTTGAATTTTGCGAAAATATGAACTAATTGTCCCAAAATTCTTGGTATTTATAGGCTATTCTGGAGGCTCTCGAATACCTCACTAAGAATGGGTTTAAACCGAAGCGTACTTTTTATATCGGTTTCGGTCACGACGAAGAAGCTCTTGGAGTGGATGGCGCTCAAGCCATAGCCAAAGTGTTAGACTCTAAGGGAGTTAAAGATTTGGAATATTTGTTAGACGAGGGAAATATTATTTTAAACCAAAGTATGCCCGGAGTCGACAGACTCTTGGCTTCGGTTGGCGTTACCGAAAAAGGTTATGTAACTGTTAGACTGACAGCCAAAGGACAGGTCGGACACGCTTCGATGGCACCGCCAGAGACAGCTATCACTACTTTAGCGAAAGCCGTTGGAAAGTGAGTTCCGAAATATTCTTTCAAATCTTCAATTGTTTTCTTGTTAAGATTTGAGTCAACAGTACATCAGAATATGTTTGGTTTGGGTCCGGAAAAGGACTTATTCGAAGCCACAGCTCCTTATGTAAGACCTTAAAAACAAGATAGTTGTGTTTTAATTGAAGCAAATTTTGGTGGCTTTTAGGCTAACTATCCCTACAAACTGATTTATAGCAACATTTGGTTGTTTGGATCCATTCTGTCCAGAGTTTTGGCCTCAAGACCCTTCACTAATGGTTTGGTACGAACTACGACTGCGGCCACTATTATTAGCGGAGGTTTTAAAGTCAGTTCTCTTTAGTTGTGTTTGTTTTTAATGGATTGTATGGAAACAGGAGAACGTTCTGCCGAGTCATGCGGTCGCTTACATTAACCATAGAATACATCCGAAACATACAGTCGAAGAAGTCGTCGAATTTGACCGCAGACTCATCAATGATGATCGCATTGAACTGACTGTTGAGGGAGCGCCCATAGACCCGCATCCCATCTCTCCTTACGATAGTAACTCATTTGGTTATCAGATAATCAAAAGGAGTATTCTTCAGGTGTTCAACGAATCGGTTGTTGTGCCCGGGATTATGATCGCCAACACTGACACCAGGTTTGACACTAATTGTTGACAATTCTCTTATGATTCCATTACCTTTTCAGATGGTATAAACATTTGACTAAATCTATTTACCGGTTCTCTCCATCTGTTCTTTACACTGAAGACACAAAAAGGTTCGATTTGTCTTCACTTTTGACATTGCATTCAATTTTTGTCAATAGATTTCACGGACACAACGAACGCATTTCTGTTGACAACTACTTAAAGACAGTCAACTATTATCATCACATTATAGTCAACTCCGATCTTAAGGATATTCCGGGGCGTCCCGTCCCTAAGGATGAACTTTGATGATTGGGCACAACTGGAAAGTTTTAGTACAAATTGATGATTGAAAATATGCTTAAAATGCTCAATAAGTTTTGACTTTTATATAATGATTTCGTTAACTTTTGTTAAAATTGATTTATATAATAATTATTGATTAAACAAATTTGAATTTTTTTTGAAACTGATTTCACTCTAATTTCTCCATGATACTTTGACCCGGGTCAATAATATAGTTTCAGTGATAATCGATTGATTCAAGAATCATTGCTAGTTCCTTATACCCGGTTAAGTATTACCAGAATCTGTGGAACTAAGGAAGGTTTTTAGTAGAAAATTCATCTTTGCAAGAAAATTTCATTTGTAATCAGGGTTCATTTGTGATCCAACTTGAAAGGACCGGCTATTTTTTAAGCGCCAGATATGCCATTTGAAAACTATTGGCAGAAAAGTTGTAGTAAACAAATCAATGCCTTTATTTATTGATAGTGTTATCTCGATTGATTCTGTGCCATTCAGTAGTCAACAGTCCCTAAAAAAGTCACTTTTCAATTAGATTTCCGTCTCTGTTTAAAATGCATCAATGAATAGATCAAGAAATCAAGTCATGTCTTGTGGTTTCCTAAATGAGTCGTCAACTGATTTCGATAGCAATTCGCACGAAATGCGGTCTCGAAGACAGGTATTTATCGCACAAATTGTCGATCAAAGGATCAATAGATTTATTCAAGTAATAAATCAGTCAATATATAGTCAATCAATCATTAAACTGATAACTAAATAATTGAAAAAATTGAATTATTTTTGATTTTTTTATTTAAATTGAAAAGTCGTCACTTGACTCAAGTGTTTTGTCGGATAAAGTTTTACTCTCTTCTAATGAATAGCTTCGTCTGATCTTTGGATACAACTCATGGCAGTGGCTGTTCCTGATAATGGCCTGCATCCAGGTCGCATTCATTGCAGTTGTCACATCACTTCAGATGGATTTCTTACTTAATCACAACCAAACTATGAACACATCGTTTGTCATTAATGTCATTATTCTTGTAATCAGCGGTAAATCATTAATAATAACCGTCTCAACGATCGACTCATTCGTGTTGAAACAAAATTCATTAAATCTTCATGCAATTAATCAAGTTCTTTATTATAATATGAAAACCCCCTAAAATATCCTTGTTATTCATTTAAAAAAAAGATTAAATGGTTAGATCTATTTTGATGGCAGTAATTATTCAATTTATTTAACCTTTAAGATAATTTTCAATGTTTTTATCAATTTTCCACGGAAATCTTTTGTTGATACATTCATTTAAATTGAACTAGATCAGCTGCAGGAGCTTTTAACTCGAACTTCTTAGTATGCAAGTCATTCGTGACGACCTGGTCCGTTTAAAATAATAACCCATTTTCATCCTTTGACAGCACTTTTCTTTATTTTTATCAAATTTAATGAATTAATTATTTTGTTTTTACTAAACTTTATTATAATTGTTGTGTTGACAGCCTTTTCGTTGTTATTCTTATTTCACGGCGTCTTTTGGGACAAACAGAACGATATCTCATTGTTCTTAGTGTCGATGGCTTTGATTACATTCTACATAACCATTGAGTTTGGCTTCACTATTGACTACAATTCAATGACTAAATTGGTATTTAATTTTATTTACTTTTTTTTATTACTTATTTAGTTTTCGATAACCTGTTGTCTAATCTGGAGATTACTTTTTGTCACAATTTTTCATTTACTTTCGACTTAACTGATTGTTAAATAATTTTAGTTTTTTTAATGAAATCGTATTTTATGAGAAAATGTTTGTCTTTAGCCTTAAGTTATCATTAGTTAATCCATTAATCTCTTCCTTTGATATAAATTGTATTTGTATTTCCCCTGAAAACACGAATTTCTATTAAAATTTTTGGCCATAAAATATGAGGTTATATACGATATTTTGACATTTGCTTCTTTTTCTTTGTAATCATGTTTGTAATGGAAATTTTTCAAACCTTATTAACGATTTTTATTTGATTTTGAGAGTAAATAATCATCTTTTGAGATAACGTTTTTAAGAGTTTTATCGAAAAGTCAAAAAAAGACTTTAATAACATATTATCATTAAAACGTGTATTTGAGTTCAGAACATTATTCTCTTACCAATTAACTTTAACTCAAATTACAAAAATTTTAATTGGAATTAAAAGCGGTCAATTAGTTTGAGCTAGCATCTACTAAAGTTGAGCATCATTATTGAATCTTGAAACCCAGATTCTATCGATTACATTTTTTCCTAACAAATTAGTATCAAACCCTTTAAGCCTTAAAAACAAAGTAATTTGTCGTTGAAATTAACGAAACCACAAAAAACAATGCAAAAGAAGACATAAACAAACTTTATTTACTTATTCAGACTTTAAAACAATTGAATTCTTTCGCAAACTATTATGAAATTAAGAGATAATTATTTCAAATAACTTTGTTTTCTTTTCTTTTCTCAATGGCTTTTAATTAATAGACACGACTCTGCATTTGTGTGTCTTTGACATCATTGATGCTAATCCTGTCCCGAATGGTTGGCTATTACTCCCAGGAATATTCCATAATTGGTGTGTCACCGGAACTGCTTAACATGTACAAAGCTCAGTGCTATTTTCAAATCCTTTTGAAATTGGATTTTCTAAATGCTGTAAGTCTTTAGCTTTTAATTTATTTCAAAATCTGACTATTTATCAGAGGTGGCCAACAGTTGTTTAGCTCTTTACCACTTAAACGCCTGTATTTTTTTTAACTAGAGGGAATCCTCTAGATTTCAAGTAGAGATAATCAAACTTTTTTCATGAGGGTATGCGGGGTTATTTTGATCGAAAGTCTCCGGGAAAAACTAAATATCTCCCTGTTGACCACCAATGATTTCAAGGTAATTACATCAAGGTACAAAGCGCAATTTTTTTAATGAATCGGTGGTTTAACAACTATTGAAGATGTTTTCCAATAAATCAATCAAATTTTGTTTATTTTGAACCGAAAACCTTATTTTGAAAATATTTGAAAATAGCCACAAACAAATATCCACCGAATTATTGTTACCCCCTGTGATCATAAACCTTGGCCATCCTGGTCAATGATTCAATTATAAGGAAACTATTAATGTAGAAAAGTAGTGAATTATACTTCTTCTGTACAATAATTAGGGTTGAAATGCATTCCAATGAATTGATTTTCAATTGATTATTGAGTTTTGTTTCAAACTATTTGCTAATCTATTGATTGTGTTTTGCGTTTATATTACACATTGAAATGAGGTTATTTGACGTTCATATATTACCCAGAGCTACATCATGCATCGCGTCTTTGTTTTATTCTAACTTTTGACATTTGATTGCAATTTAAAATGTTTTCTCTTTTGATGCAAACAATTATTTTTTATTCTCTCGATTGAAATTTTTTGGGCAAATATCAAATGTCATTAATTCTAATGAGAATCCCTTCGTTTGTTTGTTTGTTATGCAATTATTATTTTTTTAATTACATTAAAGAATTTCTATACGATATTATTGAGGGGAAAGAGAGAGGTGGGAGAGAGTGGAGAGAGAGAGGTGGGAGAGAGTGGAGAGAGAGAGGTGGGAGAGAGGGGAGAGAGAGAGGTGGGAGAGAGTGGAGAGAGAGAGAGACAGAGAGAGAGAGAGAGTGAGAGTGGAGAGAGAGTGGAGAGAGAGAGAGAGAGAGAGAGGTGGGAGAGAGAGAGCGAGGGAGAAGGAGAGAGAATTAAGAAATGGTAATTTTAGACAATTTTATCATTTAATCCGATTAATTCTTTTTCATTTAACCAGTGAAGTTCTGTACCAAGTATCTATTCGCAATTACTCATTAATTAAACTTTCTAGAGTGAAATGTTTTCTCTTAAAATGCTAGGAAGAATATCTAAATTTGGCCATAATGAAGTTAACTGATTATTTTTGGGGATTTCATTGGTTAAATGACTGACTTCTTTCATTTGATTAAAAAGCGGTTAAATTCCTGTTTAAACCTTTTAATTGAGTCTTCTGCCATTTTCTATCCAATCTGACCACCTTGATTTCTATTTAAATTTAACAAAATTCTAAAGGTCGTAGCTTTTAATTTATTAAATACATGTGCGTGACAAGCACAGGTAAGTAAATGCATATTTTCTATAAAGGAAATTTTTGACTCTTCTATAACTCTGTTGCTCAAGGATGTCCGTTACCCTAGGGCGATATAGGGATATAGGGGGTATAGTGACTCATTTTTCAGGCCAAAATCTAGCGAAATATAAGGAGGGAATATTTCAAAAATGGCGACTGAAAACACCTATTTTACGCCATTTTGTTTAAGAACACGCTTATTTCCGGTAATTTTGAGCATTAATTAGCTTAATTAAACTACAATTTATTAATTATGTACTTATTAATATTTGTAAGGTTCAATTTCTAATAATAAATAACAAAATTGCGATTTTTAGGCCGCCATTACTAAAAAGGCAGTTTTCGATGGTGTAGTTTCTCTGCTTTTTTATGCTGTTTGGTAGTTTTTTCCAAACCTAGTTGGAGATAAATGACCAAATCTTGTACCTAGGAAATCGCACTTGCACATCCCTGCTTTTGCTTAATCAGAGATGTATTAAGCTAATTTATGCTTAAAATTACAGGAAATAATCTATTTTAGAACAAAATGGTGGAAATGTGATTTTGAAATATCCCTTTAACCTGAAAAATGAGTTTTCCCCTCCTCTATTCCTCTAGGATAACCGATCTTGCACATCTCTTCTTAATCTAAGCAGTTGAAGCGTTTTTAAAAGGTGCAAATTAATCAGCGCTACCTATTCTGTTTTGGTTCAAAGTTGAGCAAGCAATTCGTCCAAAAATTAGAATCAGTTGCCTATGATAACAGATGAGCTTGGATCTTGATCTTGATCTTAGTCTTTGAAAATAATGTTTGCTCAACTTTGTATCCAAAGCAGAATAGATAGCGCTGGTTAATTTACAGCCTTTATGTTTTATGGAAAAGTGCTGTACATTAAATACTCTTGTAACAATTTAAGCCCTTTAAGCAAAGCACTGAAAGTAACACAAATAACAAAATCAATTGCAAAAGGTTCAATGTTATAAGCATTAGCATGTTGATTAATCGAATGGCAGCTCAATTTCGCTCAGCTCAAGTAGATTTCCATGTTTTCATAGTTTGCTTTTATATATTAGTTAAGGATATATTAACCGAACTGTAAATTAAATTAAATTAAATCAACAAACTTTCCCAGGTTTATACTTCAGGTTGATTTCTATTTAAAATTTCTCAATAGGGAAGTGAGAATAAGTGACATTGTTAATTTTCAACTTGAATTTATTACTCAACTTTAAGGAAAATTAATGTTCTTTTGTTGTAAACATCCTTAATTAACATCTTTAGTGCTGTATTAATGATTAATTATACTTTTTAATTGTTTCTTCTCAATTTCATTTTTTGGTGAGATCTTCCCCCTTACACTCCATTGCCAAGTTATCTCTCAGATCAGCTCATTTTCTAAGCTTTCATTCAATTTCTTTAAATTGATTTTAAATTCAAAAACATTATTATCATAGCATATGAAGCATAAAATTGTATTAATTTTTAGTGTTTACTGGTTTTCCGGTCAAATCCAATCAGATTTTATCAACCATTTTGAACAGGAACGACCTAGCTGGCGCTAATGATTAAAAAAAAGTGTAACCCAGATATAATCGGTAATTCTGAGCTCAGTACCGTAAAAACACTATAAAAACACTGAAATTATGCGCAATTTGTGGCAATTTTCATGTAAACCCAATTTAGCCAAAATTCAAAGACCATAAACAGAAATTAATTTAAAATTGTGGAAATTTAGCCCAAAGCAGGTCAATTAAGGACTATTCTCTTAGTTTCTATATACTGAAAAATTGACTTTTGAAAGCTAACTACCTTGACCATCAGGCCTATTTTATTTATTCAATTGTATCCATTATTTCCCTCATTGCCATTAAAATAGACCAGAAATCCCCCAAAGATTTTAACTAAGAAGTGCTTAATTTATTCAATCGATCAATTATAAACTGGTTTAAGGGTTAGGGATGGGGTTGTGGGAAAGACGTCATGGCATTTATTAATAAGAGTAAATCTCCACCGAAATTTTCATAACAGGAATTTTTAACTTTAATGAAAAATATTCTTCCGCTTAACTTCTATTTACATATTTATAATTTTACAGTAAAAATGTTAACCAGAAATCATTTAAATATTTGATTTAATTTGTTTTAAATAAATTGGGTTTTAAGTCAATTATTATTGATTTGAATGCAATGAAAGTATAGTTGATTTATGGTATAAATAGCGAGGATATGATTTGCATTCGAGACATATTTCATTTGAATTTAATATTTTGTTCATAAAATTGAATGACTTTTTGAGGACACTTGACATTTGCCACATAATTGGGAACCAATTCGCAGCCATTAATGCCTTTCCATTTGATTAGAAGATAGATTATGTCTTTATTTCGTGTAATTCCTAAAACCCGTTCAGCTTTTAATCCTTTGTCGAAACCGAATAACTTCTTCCGGTCCGTCATTTGTTCCAATTTCTTCTTCTTTTCGTTGTGGACCCGTTCCGCCTCCTCTTTCCTAATTCGTTCGAATTCCTCGATGATTTCACGACACCTCAAGTTCTTAATTGGTTCCCAAGTGTTGTCCTCGTGAGGAAAGCCCTTCCATTTGAGAAAGTATTCTATTCTCCCTTTTCTTATTCGTTTGTCTAAAATCTTTTCGACATTGAATTCTCCCTCATATATGCCCTCATTATTCACAGACGAATGGTTTGGACGTCTGTCCGGAGCCGACCCACACTTGTCTTTACGCAATCTTTTTGTACTCATTATTATTAATATATATTCTTATTATTCATTTTGCGATATATTCTGGAATCAAATCAAACAAATATTACCATTGAATCACAGATGAGTTTGATTTTTATTATTAAAACGATAACAAGAATTAGTGCACAAAATAACCGATTAAGTCGTTTATGGGATTCATTCACAAGTGTTGGACGAAAATAATTGACAATTTGTTTGAATATTCGCTATTTATTCCTAACTCCAAATGAATTTTCATTTCTAATATCACAGAGTAATACATACATAGTATACATGTATTTTTAGTATACGTTGTTTGAAATGCGATTTTGCAATCTCTGCACCGATTGTGACCTTCAGATAGCGAACAGAGTACTCGTCGTTCAGTTCTGTTGCTCTCTTCTAATCTAAAACCCTAAACCAATTGGCATTCTTTGAGCTCCCGATTCGTGAATATTATTTTTCAGTTCAGTCCTAGTGGAAAATTTCAGTCAAGCGCCAATTTTGAGCGCCCAGACTGTGCGCTGCTAAATCCAGAATGTAGTGTGCCGGTTTCTGTCACACACAATACTCAGTGCCTGTCCTCTCGGCTGTCGCTTTACTTCAAAACCTGACTCTTTTTTTCCATTAGAGAAAGGGCTTCAAAAGTCAATGTCTTTTTCAGGTTTTTCTCTTTAATGAGTTTTGCATTCGAGTAGTTTTCAAGAATTTTTATCTTATCCTTTCTATTTTTATTCTATTTTACAATGCTAATTGAATTCTATTTACGTCAATTGCCATGGTGATCTTTTCCATTTATCTACTTCTCTGATTCCTTTTGATTATTGTAAGCAATTTATTGATTATATGATCAGTGATTAGATCTCGAGAATGATTAATATTTCCAGTTATTCCCGGAATTATATGTTTTCATTTCAATCCTTAATTGAATTTGCTAGATAAATCAATGTACCTTTTTTAATTTGAGCATTTCCTTTCACGCTAAGCTCAAGTTACAATAAAATAACATGATTTCATTGAGTTACTTCGATTTAAAAACTGTACAGATGAATTAATGCAAGAGAATGTGGAAGTTTTCAATTATATTAAAGATTCTTTACCTTTCATTAGTATTGTATAAATTCAGTGCAAAAAAGACTGATTCGCTTTACATATATAAGAGTTATATAAGAGTAATATTTTTTAAAACCGGTTTTCGCAAAATAAATAATTGTGGGCTCAGAATATGGTATCTTATTGTCCTCATATCGTTGGCCTCCCAGCGCTTTGCGGAGAGTGTTTGAATGTCGCACATCATGTGATTCGGCACATAATAACCCCTTTTAGTCCAAGCGATGAATCATTCTTTCAGTTCAGTTTGCTTTAAAACTTTTCTCACATTTCATATTTGACTGATTCCGATGTCATCGCATTTATAAAAAATAGATTTATTCACTTTTCTAACACAACAGTCAATACGACGTTAAAAATCAATTCTTTTAGTATTGATTTCTGAAGTTTTCATTGCAAAAGAGTTCAACAAAAAACTAAATTTAAATTTTCGTTTTTTAAATATTCAAATCTTAAGTGAAAAGCAGGGATGTGCAAGGTTTATGACCCTAGGGGGATATAGGGAGGGGATAATGACTCATTTTCAGGCCAATATCTAGGGGTATATTTTAAACATAGCGGACTGAAATTGCGACCGGAAATCCACATTTTCCGCCATTTTGTTCTTAAATACCCTTATTTCCGGTAATTTAAAGCGTTAATTAGCTCAATTAAGCCACAATTTAACTATTCAAGGCACAATGCTAAATTTCTTAAATTAAGTGATAAATTGCCTATTTTTTGGCTGCCATTACTAAAAATGGCAGTTTTCAAGTTTCTCTACTTTTTTATGTGACAATTTTTTAAACCTAGAGGGATAAATCACCAAATCTCGGAACTAGTGGGAAGATTTCAGGAAATCCTCATTGCAAACTCCTGGTTAAAATCAATGTTTGGCCCTTAATTTAATTGAATCTCGAAATTCTTTGAATATATTATTTTGATTAAAAGCAGGGGTCGCCGAGTTGGACAACTTTAGAGGGAGGCCATATGGGTAAATTTAAAAATATTCCAACTTGCATTTTCCTTAAGCCAAAATCGAATGGGAGCGGTCATTTTCTTCTAAAATAAGCTAATTTCCGGTGATTTTAAGCGTAAATTAGCTTATTTAGGCCATGGCTAGGCTATTTTACTAGTTTTAAGGCTAGTTTCCTTGAAATTAAAAACAAAATGTCGAATTTTCCTGCCGCCAATTTTAGTCGCCATTATCAAAAATTTCCAAATTTTTACCAAAATGTCCTAAATTCCAAAATATTTGCCGGTTCGCTTTGCTTTCCGGTTGCGGGCCAGGGTTTGTCAAATCTCAATTTTCGGTCTAGGGAGAGAATAAATACGTTGGTCCCCCATTGGTGAGCCCTGATTAAGAGTTATTTGATTATTTTATAGTTGATTATACTTGAAAATATATTTTTATTACTTGAGCTAATGATTATTCATTTTTATATTTCTAATCCTCTTATAGTAATATAAATTTTTTCGATAGAATAATTATCAGTAGAATTCATATATTTAAAATGTCCAAGCTCTTTCTGAAATTTTAATCTCGTTAATCCATAGGCTTTGCTAGAATATTCATTCTATACTTTGACATTCAGAGATGTTTGATGACTGTGTTTGTGGACATTTTCATAGACTATTGCGTAAATCATTTCAAAATTATTCAAATTATACTTTAGCTTCAAATGAGTTTTAAGTTAAAATTATTCACAACATTGAGAAATATTTGAATGTTTTGGAAATTATCATAATTTTAATCATTTCTTCACTATTCAAGTGAATCGAATACCAAAAGATATAAACGTTTCTCACTTTAAATAATCAATCTTATCATAATAATCTTGATAGTGCATTCAATGTACACAAATATTCACTTTCCCATATGATCAGGGTGTGCTATCGTTTTTAAAATCATAGCGTGATTCAAATGGATTCGAAATGAGGTCACATAAGAAAGGGCTTATTTCGGGTTAAATTCGCATTCAATTCGACCAATTTAACAATTTCTTGGATTTTCAACCAAAGCATTTGTGCACGATCATTAATACAAATTATATGATTGGTTAACTCATCACAAAACTTGTATTTTCCATCCAAATTACCGGTGATTTCGAAAATATTAATTTGAATTCAGGTTTATTTCATCAAATCATTTAATTTATAAAAAATTATTTATCATTGATTTGAACACTTAATCTCATCACGAATTGATCTTAATTTTTAAGCTTGCCATTTAATCGATTTTAAGTTTTATCAATGAAAATCCAAAAAACAAACTTACGGTTTAATACTTTAACGTTTTTTACAAACTTTTGGCAAATTTATATAACGATTGGTTCAATAAAATGGGAAAAATCTAGTGAATAACAACTGTTTTATATATAGAAAACATTTATCCCAATTCTTTTACTTATTATTTTGAACACATATTCAAAATCTATCGATTAATAACCGGTTAATCGTTAAAAATATTTGGAAAAACAAACGTACCCTGGAATTGGTTCTTGTGATTAGAAGATACTCGAATCGAATTGAATCCAAAAATATTTCTCTATTTTCAGTATTGATTTTGTTTTGTGCCAAGAATTTTGCTGCTGTTTCAGTTCTAACACTCTGAGTAGCACAGGTCTGATGATGCACTGCGCACAGGATCGCTCGGAATATTCTCGCTTTAAGCCAATGTTGTTGAGTCCAATATTCTATATTGAGTTCAGAATAACATTTTATCGATTTTTCTCTATAATTCACTTCTTTCTCTACAAAACAACAATTCGTTAAATTTACAGAATATTCTGTTTGAAGAAAGTTTTAAAGAATTACTCCCTTACATAAGACCCAGAATAAATTAGCATTAATCATTGATAAAATTGCATTTTCCTAAGCAAACATTAATAAATCAAAAGCTCTGTTCATTCATTTAGATTTTATTATGTTTCAAGACATTAAACATATTACATTTTTTTTCTTTTAATTTTCTTTACAGATATGTTTCGGATTATTCAATATCGGGGTCTCAATGGACGTTCCCATTCCTCAGTATAGCGTACTGTCAATTATAATCACCTTTTCATCCATTCAGTGGGTTATCGGCAAAGTCGCTGTAAGCTATCGATTGACTAATTCCTAAAAATCTTTACATAAAACCAATAAAACATTCAAGTACTCATTGTATGCTTAATGTGTTTGGTCAGTATTTCGATACTTTCTCTGCCCTTATCCCACATCAAAAGCATTTGTCTCTTTGCCAAACAGCTATTATGAACCCTTTTATTCATTCAATTCATTTTTTATTGTTGTTAAGCCTTTTTGATTCAATGATATTCTTTATTATTTGATTCTATATTTGGATAAAACATTTGACATTAAGTATTAAATAGCATGCGATCTGAATAACACAAATAATTTCATTGATATTTGACTTTCATTTATATTACTTGAAATAATTCAAGCAATAAAAATAGCAAGTACATTATGAATGGAAAAACCTTCTGTCTGACAGTTCATATCGTATGTATGTGTATTAATTGTCTATAGAAGAGCTGTTTCCCTAGATTATTCTCATTAATACAATACATCAACAATGAATTTAAAACAGATTATTTTAAAACAAAACTCATCTAAGTGTTGAAGAAATTAATTATTATTTTCTTATGTCTTATCATTCAAATCACATCTGAGACACACGAAAAATATTTAAAAGAATAAATTTTTATTACAATTTCCTTTTTCTTTCTTCCAATTACTGATAAAACATTTCCGCTTCGAATGAAATGCAATTGAGTTATACTTTATGTTCATCCGAGAAAATACACCACAAAATGTATATAAAAGCTATAATAGACTCAAATGACTCACGAATTTATCGCATAAAACAATAGAAAAGATGTTTTTGTTTTACGAAAATAAAATCGGTTTTTTAAAAATGCTTTTCGAATGAATGAAATGTTGACTTATGTTCTCAATTGAGTTAAGAGAGAGTTTTGCTTTTGATGATAGCCTATCATAAAAATTCTTTTGAATTATAGCCTCTTTTATTCAATGCCTTTATATTTACAATTAGTTTGATTCAAGTATTGATTTAATTATGCAAATATTTTTCGGCCTTTTTATCACTTTTCATGTCTTTGTTTTGATATCTCATTGAAACAATTTTTTTCTCAAATTTCCCAGATAAAAAGTAGTTTTCAGTGATATTTGTTTTTTTCTGTGAAAAGGTTACTTCAAGTAATTGCTTTGGTCTTGCAATCACTCGAATAGACATTCAGTGCATTTGATTTGAAAGGGAGAGTTTGGGTTCGTTAGCAGAAACTATAGATTAGAATGAGGTCTGGGATCTAATGGATAAATATTTGCAAACTTGAAGTTCAATTTTGTTTCAAATCGATTGCAACTTTGATTCGTTTTCACTTATAATTTGATTTATTTAAGATGAACATGAGCTCACAATATGACTCCAATTGCCAAGTGAATCCCAAACACAGTGAATATCATTAGCACTTTCTATACAATAAGTTTTGTGCAAATTTTGCACAGAATTAGGCCATTAATTGCACGAACTCTCAGTTTATCACTCATTTCGTAAATTTCTCTCAAATTCCTTACAATGACTTCAATTTTTATACAGAGCTTCAAAATTGTTATGTAATAAAAAATGTTTTCTGGACTTCTGGTTTCCATTAGTTTTGATTTCAAATCCATTATGAATTCCCAGTACATCGCATGTCGTTCATAATGCAACTTTTGTTTTAAGAGCAACTAGATGCTACTGTTACCCAATCTTTTTTAAAGTCGAAAAGTGGCACAAATTCATACTATTTATTGATTTAAAGCGAATCTATTCTCAGACTTAAAAATTGTGTTTTCCTTTTGTCCTGAATTTAGTTTCGCATAAAAACAGGCATTAATTTAATGTCTCAATTAATACAAATTTTAAATAATAATTAGCTGCGAATTATAATAATTTTTAGCCCGAATTCAAGGTCTAAAGTTCAATGCAAACGAGTCGAGAACTGTTTATTAGACTTAACTGTCCATTAAATGTGCCTGAGCTTTGATGCAATCCTGAGCTACTGTTCTATCTTCACGTTAATTAAAAATCTGTTCTAGAAGTTTTCTTTCTATTTTAATTTTAAAATAACTTTAACTGAGATAATAAAATTAATAAATAATGCAATGATTGTCATTAAAAATGCAGGTCTTGAAGGAAGTCAAATGCTGTCTACTATTATTCGTTTGCCTGTGCACTGTATCACTTTTATGGGTTCCCTTACAGGTAAGCCCCTTCTACTTCTGTTCCTAAGAAATACCAGTGCAGTAACTTTCACTACAATTCCTGAATAAAATGAAACAAAGAGTAGAAAACTAATGCATAAAACAAATGCCATTCATATGGAGCCCACAAATTAGGACACAAACAGAGATAATACTGAATTGAATAGTTTTAATGCCTTTTATTTTTTATTATTCATGAGATTCATCGTCTCTTCCATTAACTTAACTCTGATTCGGTCCACAATTGCAGTTCATTTTCTTGCGCTCGTGTTTCGTGTCGAGCAGTTGTGTGCCACAACAGTTACTCCTGTCCTACGGATGTCTGTTCGCGGCAATAACCCTAGTGATCGTCCGTATATTTTTATTCATGCAACTGATGAGAGCCTATCGGAACTTTGGTTACGGTCTCGCAGATTCAGGTCTCTCTCAAAACATTCGTTTATTAGAATCTAAAAATTAATTTTCAAGTTTTATTTGTCTTATCTCTTGTGTGGAGAAAAGTTGTGCCAAATTCTAAACTTAATTTTTTTTCTCTCACATTTTCGACTTATATTTGTGGTTAAAGCTTTTGTTGGATTAGTTAACGAAACGACGCACCTATTGTCCAGACCTCAGACACGACAACAGGATTTGTAATAATTGTGTTTGTGTTTGACGTTTTTGTTTCAATCTTTGTGTCTTCCATTCCGTAAGAATTTTTTTAAAAATCTTTACTATATTTTTTATTAACCCTTTTTTTATTGATTAATTAAAACTTTTTAGTCTTGAAATAGTCATTAAAGTATCCTTATTGATTTTAAACGATTATTAACTATGAAAACTAATTGAAATTGTTTAGAAATTTAAGTTTAAAACTTATCATTGAAGTGAATAAAAGGTTTCTTTTTTACATTTTTCAATAGCATTGACAATGAATTTGTAATGTCTTATACGGTATTAAATTTTGTTTGCTTCAAATTTATTGAACGATAAATTCTAAACAAATTGCTTCTGAGCAATAAATATTCGATTTAAAGCTTTTTCTTTCATCCGAGACATTGAAACAAATATTTGTATTCAAATATTTTAAGGTTTTCGATGTACTCTTAAAGTTTGATGTCTTTAATCGAGGAAAGCGTTTGGAATAATTTGATTCAAAATAGAGTATATATAAAGTTATTGTTATTTATTTCAATGAAAATAGACTTTGAAGAAAAAAAGTTTACTCATTTTTCTCCAATCGGGTGTAAAGGACGCCAACAATTGTTTAATTGAATTGTGATTTCAAGTCTTGATATTGATTTTAATTAACAACAAATGTTTTTAAAATAATAGAAAAAAAGATAGTTTTTTGGATATTTTGTGTGACGTTTGAATAACAAATACTTGTGTACACTCAGGCTGTGGTCATGACATATAAAGAGAGAACACTTAAGACATACAACTCTTAACTTTCATCAACCGACTTATGATTGTGTGTTCTGTTGTGTGCAATGAATTTATCTCTGAGTTCTTCTCATGAATTTGTTTCCAAATCGTATTCTTCGACCAAAAGCTTCAGACAATGAATAGAAAAGTGATTTATTTGTTAGTAGTTTTGTGGTAAGTATTCGATGGATATATTTATTGGCAAATATTTTAAATCTTCTGTGTTTTTGAACTTTTCTTCAGCCAATTCTGTGATTATTCTTCCGCTTCTTTTAATGCAACGGAGAGGAGCAGTGCGACAAAGTTTGTTGATTTTGATGGAGATAGGAAGTGCTCACAGCTATCCTTCAGTGATAATGATATCCAGAGTGCTCTGAAGAGTGCGAACCTTATGAACTATAAATTGAAAGCTATTGAGAAGAAAATTGATGCTAAAGGGCTGTACATCGACACGACAAAAATATCAGCCGCTGCCCGACATCTCATCCCTTCTCAACACAAAGAATTGTTGAGAGAAATACACGAAAATCAAAGATTCTTTGAAGAAGTGTCGAGAAATCTCATTAAAAAGTAATTGTCTTTTTTTTACTAATTAAAGAAACTGCATTTTTTTATTCTGTTGATTTCAGCCATAGTCTAGGCAAAGATGAAGTGCCAGCGCTTATGAATTCAAATGTTGAGTCACATAAATTAATTCGCCGGAAACGACAGACCTGTCGCTCCAAACAGTCGATTACATGTTCTCGAAATCGGTTCCGAACGGCTGACGGCAGCTGTAATAATATGCGTAATCCTCGGTGGGGAAAGTCATTTGAGTGCGTCGAAAGACTTCTGGACCCCGATTATGCTGATGGTAAGCTTGATAAAAGTCTTGGTTTTAGACTCAATGATTGATTCTATTTTTTAGGTGTCTCTACGCCTCGAAGGGCCCGTTCGGGTCAACTGCTGCCAAATCCTCGCGTCCTATCGGCTAGTATTCACCCTCAGGAAGACGTGAGCGCCAACTTCTCTCATATGCTCATGCAATTCGGACAGTTTTTAGACCATGACATATCACTCTCGCCCGTAACACAATTGCGCACAGGTGGCATCCAATGTTGTCCGCGGCCAACACACCCGGACTGCTTTGAAATACAGATTCCTTCAAATGATATCTTTTTCTCTCGAGCCGGCAAAAGGTGTATAAACTTTGTCCGTTCCATCCCTTGTGAGTCCTGTAGAACTGGACATAGGCTTCAAATGAATGAATTGACCTCTTTTATCGACGCCTCCAATGTTTACGGCAATACTCTTAATGAGACATTCGGTTTAAGAGATAAGGACGGTATGACTGCTTTTATTGCCCTTTCATTCAATGTTAAATGTGTTTAACTATTTGTCAGGTTTATTGGCTGTCGGTTTTGATAAGAACCGGAAACCAATATTACCGGAAAGTAATAACATAGCAAATGACCAGTGCAGTCGTCCTCTTCAGCCATGTTTCAGGGCCGGTGACAGCTCTCGAGTCAATCAACACCCGGCACTCACTGCCCTCCATACACTTTGGGTAATATCTTTCTTTGCCATAATTAATTGATTTTTTATCTCTAACTTGTTCTTTGATAATATGGATGATAGTAAAAGAAGAGCAAGTACCGATTAAATTTTATTTGATAAAGTACAAGCTTTGAGTCTTCCGCTGAAATAATCTATTAAAAGATCAATTTTTGCCCAAGGCTCTTAACCATTAAAATGCTTTCAATCAATGATAAGAATCTCCACTTTTTTGATGATTTGTTAGATTAAAATCTGAATATTAATCAATTGTTTCAATGAATTATTGACCAACAGATGAGACAACACAATAGGGTTGCCTCAGCTCTCAAACAATTGAACCCTTCGTGGAATGGCGAAAGAGTGTTTCAAGAATCCAGGTCTTTATTATATTACTAATTTATTGCTAATTATTATTATTATTATTATTTATTTTTATTGAAAACTTGATTAATATTATTGTTATTTTGGTTGAGAACAGGCGAATAGTTGGGGCACAGATGCAAATGATTACATACAACGAGTTTTTGCCCGTCGTTTTAGGACCAAAAGTGATGCGATTTTATAAACTAAATATCTTGAAGTCTGGTTCCACTCGTTATGACTCCACAAGCAATCCGTCCATTTTGAGTGAGTTCTCGAGCGCTGCCTTCCGTTTCGGTCACACCTTAGCCAATGGCAAGTTTACGTTAATCAGTTCGTCGACTCCATCCCAAAAGTCGGCATTCATGTTGAGGGACAACTTTTTCTCTGCCACTCGGCTCAAGTCCGGACAAATGGACTCTATTCTGAGAGGACTTGTCGGACGCAGTGCTCAACGCTTCGATCCGTTCTGTCATGGAGACCTTCGCAACCATCTATATCAGACCAGAGGCCAATTGTCAGGTTCTGACCTGCCAGCCATGAACATACAAAGGGGTCGCGATCACGGAATACCCGGTTATGTTCATTATCTCAAGTTTTGCTTCAATGATGTAAACATTTAATCCTATTCTGAGTCCATTTACATTTGTATTTCTTCAATCGCCTATTGATTTCCAGGTTATCAGGAGTTTCGATCAGTTGGATCAGTATATGCCGACCACTCAAAGACAGCGCTTTCAACAGAACTACCAACACGTCGAAGATATCGACTTGTTTTCGGGCGGTATATCTGAACTGCCACTACCCGGGGCTATTGTGGGCCCTACCTTTGCCTGCATTATAGGAACTCAATTCAATCACCTTAAATATGGCGATCGTTTCTACTTCGAGCACGAAAACCAATCCGGATCGTTCACTTCTGGTATTTATGAAATGATTCATTTGAAGAGCTTTTATCTAATAATGAATTGTCTGTCTTTTAGGTCAACTGCAAGCCATTCGCCAAACTATGTTTTCACGAATCATTTGCATAAATGGCGACAGTTTTCCAGAAATCCATTCGAAGGTCTTTCAGATGACTAGCGATAGGTATATAACCATTATCTCAATGTTAACCACTAATTGCCAATAATTATCTCTGAAGCGATCCGATCCGTGCCTGCGATGAGATCAAAGACATCGACATCAATCAATGGCGCGAATAGTTCTGTAATTAATTTAAAGTCATATTTGTTTAGATTTGTATAAATTAGTTATATTTTATAAAATTTATTATATTTAAATTCAAATTAATTAATCAAGACTATTTTTTATGTCTAATAAAGAGTTAACTCTTAGAAAATGACCCTTTAATTCAAACATTTTGATTAAATAATTAATTTCAAGTTTCAAATCAAGTTTTAGACTAACATTTCAGCAGAAATAATATAATTTCAGTAGTTTTATCAAGGTAAACCCAGTGATGCCCAAAGGTATAGTCCAAACCCCTAAATTTTTGGTTGAGCAGACCCTCCTCCCCTTTGCAAAGCTAGGGGAGGTGGTCTTTTTTTTAAAGGGGGGGGGTTAGTTTTTGTAACTAATTGTAACTAACTCTAAATTTGAGTCCTCGACGAAACCTTTTATTATTTTCCATTTATTTCTATCCCGATCTGTCATAAAATGATTTTGGACCTTAGCACCTAGCTCATATTTAGAGGACCTTGACTAAAAGTTCTATAAAATCTAATTTTATAAAAAATTTAGTACTGATTTCAGACCAAAGAAGGCAGTAGTGAAGAAAAACTGTAACAACTTTAAAATTTATCAAATCAATCTAGTTAAAATTGGCAAACTATTTAATGATTTAATCTCAAGATTTCCATAAAAAACAAATTGTGAGAGCTGTTATCTAACACAAATGGTTAGATCAAATGAAAACAAATTAGAATAATGAGAACAAAATTGAGATGAATTCAATTCAATAATCGATTGATTGAAAGTTGAAAAGTAAGCGATTTATGAATCGCTGATTCAAAGTAAAGTCTTGTATTATCTGAGGTCCATATCCTGTGCGATGACGCCTTTGGATCAGAGTTCGGTGAGTTTTGCGTCGTCTGATTTGATGAACAGTCGACAACATATATTGTATTCAATTGTTAGTGACTTATTGGCGTCGAGAAAGTGATTGCAAAATAAGTCATAGAATGGATCTGCGATTTCGGTACTCATTATCTGATTATTCGGTTCTCGGAATCCAATGATTCGATGACTAAACATATATTCCACTCTTTTAGGACTTTGATAACAGTACTGTCGCTCGTCTTATTGTCGACACAAACTGTCAGATCCAACGACGATGAAGAAACGCTTGGAGCCAATGAAATAGGCGACAATGTGAGGGAGGATAATGTGGACGATCCACAAGAAAATGAGGTCAATTTTTGATCACATTTTAAGCATTTGATCAAAAATTCTAATCGAAATTTGCGTGAATTTTCAGAACATCCAAAGCAGTAGAAGTGCTCCGAATCAGCCTAACCAGGGTTCTGCCCAACCGATGTATTACAACCAGTACCGCACACCCGCCTACAAGGAGAACATGAATGCCATGTATGGTGGACAGAGCTATAACTACAGACCAGTGTCTGGAGGCGGTTATGATGCGATGAATGTTTATAACAAGACTTACGGGGGCGGCGGTCACGCCTACGATCCGAATCTTAAGTCTCCATATCAAACCCTTCCTGGCACTTACCAGAAGAACGCCTACAACCATGAGCTTTACTTTTCTGGACAGAGGTACAGTGCAGAACAAGTTTATTCATCCTATTTGGCGTCCGGTGCCTACCAATACCATTCCGGAAAGTGTGCCAACCATTACGGACAGACACCTATGATATCAGTCGATGATATGGGCTCTGCATTCGACTACGCGCACCACCAGCTCAAGTCATATGGTCAGAGTTATGTCAACTCTTCTTCCTATTCAAGTTATATGCCTCCTCTGTTGCTGAAGGAAAAGGAAGCCATTCTTATGGAACACGTCACTCAATACTTTGCCAAATAGTAACCAATTTTTAATCCACTTCTAATCTTCTAGAACTCATTGTTTATACAGTTTAGAGGTTTACCGCAAAGACATTCATTTGTCTTCAGAAAACATGAATTTAGAATTTTTCAATTTGTTTCAAAACTAATGATTAGATTTCAATTGACAGCAAATGTATGAGTAAATACCAGACGACAACATTCCTCCCGTCCGTGACTGTTGGACAGCAATACATGGGTAACAACAGATACGGAGACACCAGCTGTTACTCCAGTTACGGGTCCCGAAATGGCTGGTCTTTGCAGTGTCCGGACTACCTGAGCAAGTATCGGACAATTGACGGATCGTGTAACAATCTAAAACATCCCTATTGGGGAAAGTCATACGTTTGTCACATCAGGCTTTTGCCTCCGGACTACGCCGATGGAGTGTCGGCGCCCCGAAGGGCGACTGACGGCAAACCACTGCCGAGTTCTCGCCTTCTGTCTAATATGGTTACGTCTGATAAGCCTTTCGAATCGTTTTATACTCACATGAAGATGGCTTTCGGACAGTTCGTTAATCACGACGTCACACATACTCCAGTTCATGGCAGTTATGCCATGTCCTCCAGTTATAGCGGACCCGTCGACTGCTGCAAAACCAGAAATTATAAGCACTGTTATCCAATTGATATAACGCCCACACCTTATGATTACCAGTACCGAAAATATAACAATACCTGTTTGAACTTCGTCCGGTCTGCTCCCTGTCCTCTTTGCGAAATCGGTATATCATTAATTACAATCATTTCTGAACTAATCAAATATTGTCAGGTCCTCGACAGCAACAAAACATAGCCACGTCTTTCATAGACGCCGGCACTGTCTATGGCAACACAGCTAATGACTCGTCAGCGCTCAGGACTTTCAGATTCGGTGCTGTTCCTAATTCTGAAGTTTTTGTTGGCTAATTGTTTTGTTTTTAGGTTTGTTGAAAACAAGTAAAGATCACTACGGAAAGCCTATACTACTGGCCACACCCGCCCCCTATCAGAACGAGTGCAGTCCGCCCTCAGCAACTATGCAGTGCTTTACGGCGGGTGATCAGCGGTGTAATCAACACCCCTCCCTTCTGTGCATGCATTTAGTTTTTTTGCGACGACATAACGAGCACGTGACGGCTCTTCGTCTGGTCAATCCTTACTGGAGTGATGAGATACTATTCCAAGAGGGAAGGCGTATAACAGTCGCCGAACTACAGCACATCACTTACAACGAATATCTGCCCATTATTTTCGGCAATACTCTCATGAATTACTACAGTCTGTCGCCCCGTCCTAAGGGCTACACTAACTATGAGCCGTACACCGATCCTACCTCTTGGAACGACTACGCGACGGCGGCCTGCAGGTTTGGCCACTCGCAGATCAGGGGCTTTCATACTGTCTATAACAAAGACGGCGCCGGCTATAACTCCTCCGATGGCTATTGGCTTAGAGACAGATTTATGGATCCGTCATATCTATGGCAGGGAAAGGTATGTCCCCTAACATATTGTTGCGAAAATGCTCAATGATGTGAATCAGGTCATAGTTAACAGACATGCAATGAACTGCACATCTATTAGCTGTTTATTCAAATCAAATACTTGTTTACTCATTCTTTCAAATGTCTTAGAAATTATTGCTGGAAAAACCAAGTAATTGTGACTTGGTCTTTTATAAACTACAAATTAAAGATACTCAAGGTCTTAGAAAATTAGAGGACACTCCTAACACTTGAAATTGACCCAGTTTTAATTTATATGTCCATCCTTATTATTGATACTTAATGAATTTGATTTCTGACATTTCGATCGGAATTCTTTGAACTGATCTTGGTCAATCACATTCATGTAATGATTTCTAAATTAAGCACCGGTAGTTTATAATTCGATTCTGATGACTAACGAATGTGTTAATAGTTCCCACATTTTTAAAATAGACGCCTAAATACTCATTGTTTGATATCCTGAGGCTTAACATTAATTAATAATTAAAACAGCATTGAAATTAGATTTTTTTCTAGTTTTTTAATTCCTTGCTTATAAATATCAATTCAAATTAGAATCTATTATCGGAATTAAGAGTTCCAATCAGTAGAAAAGAGCTATTTTTGAGTCTTATTATCAAATTCCTATTTACTTCAATGATTGATTGTTTTTAGAAATGATTTAATTTTATAGCCTTTATATCCCTATTCACTCAATCGCTTACAAAAGCTGTGAAATTAAATTAAATGCATAAAAAATAATATTTAGGAAGTATTCCGATATAAATATTAATATAAATGAATATTATTTATATTTGTATTGAAAAAAATTGTTTCTCTTTCATTGGTTTGGAATTTCCACAATATTTGCAAATGATTTAACTTTCAAATTCTAACACTGAATACGATTAACATAAGATTTTGCATCGGATTAATGTTGTTTCGCAAAATATATTCCGATAAGACTTCGTAGAAAGTTATGGGAATCTGGTTTTTAGCAGAAAAACATCTAAAAGAAGACCATAATTAGGTTATAATTAATTCCTGATTTCCGCAAAAACTCAATTCATCCGATGTTTTAGTTTTTTTTTTTTGCTTCCATTCATTAAAAATATTGTGAAATCAAATAAATATTTTCTTATTTTTAATGAACAATAACTAAATGAATAAATTTTTATTCCCTATACTTAACTCTGGAATTTTGTTTATCTTTCTCCCAGTTTTATAGCTCTCCAGCACCTCCTCCTCTTAAATGATATATTTTATTATAAATTTATCACTGAATCAGATCCAAATGTAATTCTCTCATATCTTTCTGAGTCTTAAGTCGATTAACTCTTTCGATTAACTTTGAATTTGAGTTGATTGTGCCTTCAGTAGGCTAGATAATTTTGGAATTTTGATTTATCTCAAAAAATTTGATAGATTAAAATCTCTTTTCTGTCAATTTTTTGTTCAAAAACTTCAATAAATCGAAGATATTGTGCAGAATAGACGATAAAAGTTGAATTAAAAAGACATTCATCTGATGTTTGGCCTCAATATTTCAGCTCAAAATTGAACCATCGATTGCATAACTTTTCTTTTAGTCAAGCTTAATTTTTTTGTTCATTAATTGTCTGAGTCTTCACTTGTAGATCCAGTATTTCTATCGATACAATTTATAATTTATATTTAATGCCTGAAAAAATAATACAATTTAATTCCTGTTTAATTTGTCTGGCAATTAATTCTTTTTTATAAGAACAGAGAAACTACTATTATAAGATTTAATTTATGTCTGTTTTTTAACCTTGGTCATTGCTCTTTAATCATTTGATCATTCCATTTATTATTCAAATCAATCGATAGCAGTGCTTGAAAAATTGATTTTCAATCAGGATATGAATTAATCATTAAATGAATTTGGTTTTTTTCCAAATAGATGGACGGCCTTATGAAAGGCCTTGTCAGCGACCCTTCCTATTCGGTAGATCCCTATTATACCAATGATATCAAGAACTATTTGCTAAGAAAAAAGGGCCAACGTTTTGGCTCAGACCTGATTGCCAGAAATATACATCGAGGCAGAGATCATGGATTGCCCTCATATGTCAATTATCTGAAATATTGTTTTGGATTTCAGGTAACGTTTAAATACATGAGAATTAGTTCTAAAATTTAATTAAAAATTTTTAATATATTTTTCGTTAAGTTTGGTAACGAAATGACATAATTAAACGAATAATTAAATTTTGTACAAAAGATTACTTTATTTATAAACTGAAGAAGAGTTTTTCAATTTAACCTTTAGGTGCGTTCATGGGATGACATAAAGCTGTTTATTCCCGAGTATATCGTGAATCTGTTCCGACATATCTATGGGTGAGTCACGAATTCGCTTAATTTCAAACAAATTTTTTATCTTATTTTTCAACTAATTTGTTATAAAAGCAGATATACTTTGTATTCATGTCTTATATATTTGTTTCTTAATCTTCAGGTCATATGAAAACATAGACTTCTATATCGCAGGTATCTCCGAAAGGCACTTCCCGGACGCTGATGTCGGGCCAACATTTGCCTGCGTTCTTGGCATTCAATACTATCACCTGAAGTTTGGGGACAGGTATTTCTATGAACACGGAGGACAAAGTGGATCATTCTCTATAGGTATGCCAAAGCTCCGAAACCAATAGATTTGGAGATAATCTGATAATTTGTTTATTTGACCTCTTTATTGATGTGAATGTTATACAAGGGGAATTATCTGAAAATTAGAATCTTTATCGGAAATTAAATTACCGATAATTTGACGTTATTCCTTTTTCACGGCATTATTAAGCCATTAATTTTAATCGGCAATTATCTGAGCGAAAGTTCAACTCTTTTTTATCCTTATTTAACGCAAAGCACAATTGGAAAATATTCGCGGAACAACATCATTGTCCCGTCTCATATGCAGAACCGGTGACTACATGGGCTCTGTCCAGCGGTACGCTTTCTTTCCAGTGTCCAAATATAATAACAAGATTGCGTGCAAAGACTTCCCAGAAATCAATTATCAATTATGGAAAGACAGGCCTCAGGGACACTATTAATAACCAGAATTGTAGCTCCAATTCATTTCCTAAACGAAAACAAGAGTAAAAAATTCTATAAATATTTTTTTGAACTGAAATCAATAAATAATATATTTTTGGTTTTCTTTTCATTTCAGCACAAATTGAATTCAAAAAATGATTTTTAAGAAACCTCTGATAAAATAAATTTGATTTTTATCTTTAAAATTGAATGAAAACTTCTATAAATAATAAAATCGATTGCATTCCATATTAGCTGCGAGTCAGTTGTGGTGGTCCTGAAGCTGGAGCTTTTCAACAATAACCACTGGTTATTGCTCCTGACTCTCCCTTCTGTCATATCATTATTCTGAGCGCTCCCAGTCAAAGTTGTGGGCAAAATCTTCCCAAAAAATGCTTTGTTTCAACTGAATTTACAATACATATAACGTATAATCAGATATCACTAAAGAGCTGTTTTTAATGAGTTATTCATTGAGAGTTAATTTTTAATCAAACACCATTTCAATTAATTATAATTTTGTCGATTATGAATTTATCCAGTTTATGCACTGCCGAGCTTTCCTGCCTCACCCTCTCCTACCTTTCGAAACTGGGCCAATTAGTTATCAAAGTTAATCATTAAAGTGAGAGTGACTTCAAAAAACTGCAATTTAATTAATTTTTTTATAGTTTTATATAAATCAAAGTAAACAAAGATATATAAGAAGGAAAAAAATTGCAAAATACTAAACTTTCTTGGAGCACCTGGTTAAGTCTAAAACCAGATACAAAGTAAGTCACAAACGTTACAAAAAAGTCATTAAAAATTAAATATTGATTATACAAATACTAAAAAAATTACTAATTAAAGTGTACTTTCATTATAAGTAGTGGTACACAAGTCCATCCTGCTCAGATAATAGTTCTTTCAAATATTTTAGCTGGGTCTATCCGTCATCTTTCACTTTTTTAAATGCGTATAATTGACACAATTTTCTAATAAATTTTGTTTAAACCTATTTTTAAATTATTTATTGCCATTTTTCGGAGAAATGCATTTGATCATGCAATATTTTTAGGAAAGTTAATGCTAACTCTCTTTGATTATAAGAATATTTAAAAAGTTCTATTTTTGTACAATTTTTTATTCCAAGTAATTATTAAAGTGGAGAGAGAGAGAGAGAGAGAGAGAGAGAGAGAGAGAGAGAGAGAG
>JAQIWP010000005.1:0-80468 GCA_034695525.1 Euzetes globulus
ACATTCTCTGCAATCTATTTGACATCAAAAGTGATAATCATTTGTAAAGGAAAGGCTTATTAATGATATTTCATGCGAAACACCGCAAAACAATTCACCGAAAATACAGATAAAGAATTCAAATAAATTTACGATTAATTCCCAAAAAAAGCCAAAACCGAAAATAAGAGTAAAAACTTAAACATATATACAATTAAAACATAATTATAAACAAATGATTAGTCAAAAAGTGAATAAAACTCAAACAAAACCCAAGCGAACGACAAGCCGTACATAAGGTACCTTCGTCGGGTCCATGGTCACTTTCGGTACAAAATTAAGGAATATGTGATTGCAATCGGTTTTTGGTGCCAAGTGGTGAGTGAAGGCCACTTCCAATTCATCCATTGCTTCTAAAAGAAGTCTTTCTCCTGGAAATCATTTTAATATTTAATTTGAGTAATATATTTGAGGCAAACCTTCGTTTTGGAGGAATTCATAGGACGCCTCTTTGGTTATAAGGTCTGAATGTCTGATTATAGTTCTGACGAAGAAACGAAAGTCAGTCACTTGTTGTCCCGGAGCCAAGACTTTGGCTTTTCCCAGATATAAATGCATTTTCTGACTGGCCGTAGGAATGGCCTCTAAATCATAATTTCGCAACCGATTAATCTCCAACTGAAAGGCCAGCGCCGGCTCTAAGTGTCTATAAATAGTGTCTTCAGTGTAACCATTTCGATATCTAAAAGTGAAATAACGGGGGAATCGGTAGCGATCGCACACAATGAAAGTCACTCTTCGGATCGACTGCTTTTCCAGATCTGTTTTTCTCGACTGACAGAATTGATTGAATTTTTTAGTCAGAACGGCGTCATCAGATCCGTCCGATTTAATTGTAATGTTCACGATATAAATTGGTTCCACGTCTTCTATTAGTGCTTGGAATGTCAGAGACTGTGTCCGTTCTCTGGCCACCATAAGTGAACCACTTCTTTGACGATTTGGTGGAGAATTGGAAACATCGCCACCGACTGTGTGTTGCCATTGATTATCGATATTTATGTCTTCTTCCGATTGCCTCAAAATATCGATTAAATTATCAAAATATACCTGAAATTCAATCAAACCATTGAAAACCTGTAAAAGAATCAAAACAAAGAGGACTAACTTCCATCTGTTCCATAGTATTGAAGGCAGCGATGAGACCGACCCTATAATTGCTGAACGAAATGATTTGGTTTTCATCACTGGATTCGCTGACAACAGCAATGGACGGACTTTGAGAATTCAGAGTATTCGTACTGTTCATTCCCGGATTCACAATAGAAGGATGGGATGAGGGAAGAATAAAATGATAAACAGCACACGGAATAGAACTGTCTCTAGTTGCAGTGGTCGAAGATTTCGAATGAATGCTGTCCACAGAATGTCTGTCTTGAGAACCGATGACAGAGTGTTGGAGAGAAACCATTTCATAGGAAATGTAGGCCCGACGAACATAGACCTGTTCAATGTGAACAATTAATAAATCAAAGATTTAAATAAAAGATGCCTTACTTCAAGAGCAGCTCTTCTAACGACAACATTCGAGTGATAGAAAAATTGATGCAAAACATCAAAAATGGAAGTCTCGCTGAGAATCAGTTTATTTAAAACGTTTGGTTCAAATTCATGCGAATAGATATCAATTGCAGACAAGAAAATAGATTCCATTTGATTGTGTCTTAAAGCGAAGGGAGGCTGATGGGCAGAAATCAGCACTTGTCGAGCCCTGAGCGCCACCTTTGCGTTTTCGGCTTTGTTCAGAATAGTCAGTGCGTTCAGAATTGAAGACAATTCATCAGTGATTCCGGGCTCGTGTCCACACAAGTGATCGATTAGCTATAATCACAACAAATGAAATCTTCAGATCACAGGAAAAAGAACTAACTTTTATGATGAGTTGATTTTTTTTGGTGACCGACAAATGAGAGAATATCTTCTGAACGACTGAAGACATTCCTTCGTCTTTATATTTCTCTCTGAGCTGTGAAACGCATTTATCGTAATGTCCTAATTGGAAGTGTTGTTCCACTTCGATATAATGCTTGACCAGATCCTGAACACAGGAACGCATTCGACCGCGGATTCCATTGCGATATCTCTGCACCAATTGAACGATTCCTTGAGTGTTGAGGAAAAACACGTCCCGATCGGCTCTCTTCTGAAGAGTGGCCGCATAGGAGTCGATCACTGAAGCGATTTGTTGTGAGGGAAAGGCGGCCAGAATTGCAGTGATATTACCTGACAAACAATTCAATTAATAATAGAAATACACATTTGAGTCATTACTCGAATAGTTGTTCATTAGTTTTCTGATAGACTTTTCCACTTGAGATGGAATGCGTCCCGAAGTTGAAGAGATAATGTCCTGCAATTCAAGGAGTGGTAGTCGTGGGTCTCTCAAGCAATCCATAAACTGTTCGACAAAATGATTCATGTATTGCGTGAAAAAAGGTTCGGCTAATCCAAAACCGGCCAAAACGTTCTCCAAATGGGTCTTTGCGTGAATGAAGGTTACATTCAGTTTGGTTTCGTTGGGAGTGTTGTGGTTATCAGCAGCTGAACTCGAGGAAGACACACCTGAAGATCCGTCATCGACTTCCAAATTATAATTATTTGCTTAAAAATTCGTCAATTTTTTTAATACCTAATTTAGACTCACTGTCGTCATCCAAAGCGTCAAAACCTTTGGTAAAGAGTTCAGCCCTGTGCACACGCGTGGGGTCGTCCAAATCCAAACGAGCAAGGATAGATCCTGCCTCCAGGACAGCGCCTGAACGCTTGACGTGATGGACAACACCAGACTCTTGAGTGGTGAGAGTCATAACCATTTTCATGACTTCGATCTCTGCATATGCCTGTCCTGAGTAGACATGAGTTCCGTCTTCTACTAAGAATTGCAATAATTTTCCTGAAATACAAAGCAATAAATGAGTCAATGGATTAAAAAGAGCAGAGAATACCTGTTGAGGGCGATCTCAGAATTGTCGGGTCGTTCTCTTTGTCGAAAACACAGGTCTGGTTTCCGATTACAACCCGATAGCGATCGACCTCTTCTTTCATATATGTTGTGTGTGACGAGTGATCGACAGATAAGAGAAGTCCTGAATCGGACATTCGGTGGACTTCGACCTCTTTGAATGAGTTGTTCATAACCAGAAAATAGCTATTGTTTCCAGATTTGGTGACATTCACCACATATTTTGTTCCCTCGTATATCAACTCTACGTTCTGTGTGTTGGACAGAGTATTAGCCGGAAGTATTTGTCCCTTTTGTAGAGACAACTGAAAGTGTTGCCAATTATTTTGCTGCTGATAGTCAACGACATGAATGCATCCACAGATCAGTGCCAAAGAAGTCTTCGGTTTTCCTGTTTTTCAAATAAATAATTTCAATTGTCGTCGAAATCAAGAGAAATAATGAAAACGAAACCAAAGAAACGAAAATATTCTGAACTAAACTAAAACCCAAGAAATTAAGAGACCTTTAGATTGGAAACTGAAGCTTCGTTTGTGACCACTTTTGTTAACTATAAATATATTGAAATTCAAATCAATTTCAAAATTTCAAAAACTTTTGTTCAGAACTATTAAATTAAAGGAGAATTTGAAGAAAATATTCAAAAGAGAGAACAGAGTTAAGAAATGAATGAGGACCTGATTGAACTCTTTCGGCAATCAGTTTATCCAACCATCCGGTGTTGATCTCATTCTTTTGAAAATCCTCGGTCTCTAAAAGAGTGATCAGATATTCAACAGTTGTTCTGAAGTCGCCTCTAATCGACAGCTCTTTGAGGGCCAGAACCAAGTTCTCCCGCGCGTCCTCTCTGTCTTCACCCCAAGAAAAACAATGACCAAATTGAGAATCGGCGAACTCGTGAAGACCTCCGGAGGCGCCCACTGAGAAGTAGCCCCAGACGTTTTTACTGCCTAAAAGTCACAAATAGTGAGTAACTGTCAATTGAGTTGCTTTTCACTCACTTCTGAAGTTTAACTCCTGAACGGTTCCACTCGAAGGTTTGAAGCCTTCATCGGGATTCTCTGAAGTGATTCTGGCCGCGATTACGTGACCCCACGGACGGGATCGGGATTTAGTGAAGTCGATCTGAGTGTCGGCCCAACCGCTCTCTCCATACAAGATTCGAATCTCTTTAATGCGGTTCAGTTTGAGACCCATCGCTATCTGGAGCTGACAGGCGGGCAGATTCACGTCGGCAACCATTTCAGTGCAAGGGTGCTCTACTTGAAGCCTAGGATTCAGTTCCAAAAAGTAGAACTCCTTTTCGATCGGGTCATAGAGATATTCGACGGTTCCAGTGGACACATAGCCCACCATTTTGGCCAAACGGATGGCTGCCTTCTCCATCTCAGCGAAAGTTGATTCTTCAGCTATAATACAGGGCGCCTCCTCTATGATCTTCTGATGTCGTCTTTGAATGGAACAGTCGCGACCAAACAGAGAGATTGCATTTCCGTATTGATCGGCCAACAGTTGGACTTCCAGATGACGCGAATATTTGGCCAGTTTCATAACAAATATGGGACTTCCAGGAACTTCGCTCTGAACCTGTCGGAACATCTGTGGGAAGTCGTCAGGAGACTCACTTTTTCTAATACCTTTTCCTCCGCCGCCTTCACTGGCTTTTATCATAACAGGAAAGCCTATTTTCTGTGCAGCAGTCAGACCTTCGTTGACGTCATTAACACAACCTTTTCGGTATAAATCAGGAGATATATTGAAATTCTGTCCTTCTTTCCAATCGCTGCAAATGAGACCACTTCCACTCCACGGAAGAGTAGGAACTTTTGCAGTTTGAGCCACAATAGAAGACGCAATCTTGTCGCCCAAAGCCCACATGGCCTGGTGTGGTGGTCCCATGAAGGCAATGCCCGCCTTTCCCAATAGTTCTGGCAGTTTGGGATACTCGGAGGCATGACCCCAACCGGCCCACACCGCCTGAACGTTCATTCTTTTGGCGATGTCGACAATGAGCTCAACGTTGGCGTAATTATTATTGTTTGTTCCTCCGGGAACTGGCACGTAATGGTCGGCCATCTTTATATACTCGGCGTTTGCCTTCAGATCTTCGGGCGTCACCTGAAAGTAAGACAAGTGTCACAACAGTAAAGAGTAAGTGAAGAACAGACCATAACGACGAATCTGATGGCTCTCTCGTTGCGGAAGATCTCATAACTCCAGCGTCTGATAGAACGCATGCATTTGACGGCTGCGATGCCATTGTTTGCGATCAGAATTTTGTTAATCACTTTCGTTCCATTAAATCGTTTAATAAACTCTTCGGGTGTGGCCAGAGTCAGGTCCTGTCGGTCCCGGTCTTGAAGCGACAAATGTATTCCAGACATGGATTGGCGTAATTGTCTACTTTGTCGGTGAAAACGCTTACTGTCCATAGTCTCGATGGTCAGAGAGTTGGGTTGTGACTCTTGTTCTTCTTCGAGCTCTTCTGGCTCTGGTGAGGAACAATCGGGCGCTGCGTTTATCGTAAAAATCGGTTTTTCGTTCTCAGAACTGAAGAGAGAAAAATGTTTTTTGTTTCAAAACGAGTTTTAAAGAAACTAAATATAAGGAAACTATAATTTAAAACATATCTAAAACGCAAATAAAAATCCAGAAAACGATGAATACTATTAGAAGCCATAAAACCAATTGAATACCATTTCATTGACATTTTATTACATAAAAAAGATTTCAATTTCTTAATTAAACTTTTATTCATTTGAATAATTCATTGAAACACAGGTTTAAAGTACTGATGTCTCAGTTCACTATCGATAACACACTTATTTCAAAGTCATTAAAGAAAAACTTGATTCAGAAATAGAGAGAATTACCAGAAGTGAAAGTCTCAAAATCAATCATATATTTACATGTTTTCCATTTTTGCGGCAATTAGTGGACCAAAGCGTCAAATAATTGTCACAAATACTCAGTTATGCAGAAATTGCAACCAAATCAAAATCAAGGCTAAAACCCAGCAAAAAGTTAAATCAAAAGACAGTTTTTGAGTCTCTGAAACATGTTTTGAGAAAACTTTGTGCTTATCGTGAAGTTAGGCCTCTGGCTATTGTTTAACAGCTATTTTGGAACTTTAATTGCATAACAATATCGGAAAAGTCGAGCAAAAAGTTTCCACAAATGAGACGAACGTCAGAAATGTTGCACAAAAGGAAAACTCGATTTTATTTGACTTTAATTAAGAGTTTTCTCAATTTTATAAACTCTTTTTGAGTTCACAGATAACAGAATCTGTTTCAGTGGTGCGAATGTCAAGATCTGCAACAGACTGTGCGCACAGATTAAACGTTCAGATCAGCAAACGATGGGCTCATTAATCATAATATTGACGACAAAACGTGATTCTCACTCTTCTACACAATTATTGCATGATTTGAATGTTTGAAGAATTTTCCGAAATTTTGTCACTTTTTCCAACAAAAAGATAATTAAAACAAAAGAAGAGGAAATCAATTGGAAAAACTATTTGGAAAATATTTTGAAAAAAAAGTTTTATTGGAAACTATATTTTTAATAAAAAAATGTTTAGAGAAAATGTAAGTTAAAGGTAATGACAATATTTTTGTGAACCATTTCGATTTATTTAACAAGTTTAAGTTAAACTAGAGACTATTGTTTTTAGTTAAAAATTCAGCTGCAATAATCAATTAAGTATTTTACAATCAAATAATTGTTATTTTGCTATAATTTATAAACTAGGAAGTCACATGTGCAGAATCAACTTTCCTTTTATTTTAACCCATGTCAAGTTGTCATTGAGATAACAGAGACTTTTGGACAGCTTGACAAATGTCAAAAGTGACCCTGGGTTTTCATTATTTCAAACTTAATTTTATGACATTTTATAAACTTTGCTAATTTATTATTAAACAATAAATGTTCTTTAATAAAAAGTAAAAATAATTTAATTAGGTTTTATAATTTTAAGATTATCTTGATAAGTTCTAAATTAACCAGCTCAAAAACCATCGAAAAAATTAAAGGACTAGCTGCTAAAATTTTGGATTTAAATAAAATATTTCGATGTTATTTAAAAAATGACAGATAATTCTGATATATAAACAATATATAATTATTTGTTCAAATTATTAATTAAATTGGTTCACAAAAATTCTGTCACTTTCTGTAATTAAAAAAATGAGAAAAGCGTGGAAAACATTGAAAAAATCTGAACCATAACTAAAGGAATGTTTTGCAAAAATCAGAGATTGAAGACTAAAAAAGGCTAAAAATAGAGGACAATGAAGAATAGAGAGGAGAATCCCATTTAATTATTAACAGTTATTTGACATTAAATTTCCTCAAATATTGACTGACATTGAGTTTAAGGAAAGACAAACCAATTGCCGGTTCTTTGGAATCAATTACTGAATTTCAGAATCTTTGGACATTTTTTGACATTCTTTTTGAGACAATATTAAGAAACCAAAAGACAAACCTTTGGCTGTCGTCGTCGTTGTTTTGATTATTCGAAGACATTTTGGCTGAAATGAATCGGAAAAGACTTGTCATTAAAAAGATGAAAACAATCGCAACAAAGATTAGAGAAAACAGTTTCGAGAGGACATCGAGTTGGAGTAAAGTAGAGAAGTAGACAATGCGATGAATACCCGTATGTTCGGAGTTGTGGCCAAACCCTCGGCTGTTGGCGATTGGCTGCCATTCACTTCCTCTAAATTCAGTCTCTGATCAAGTCGTCACTCAGAGCGTGCCATTCAATCGCATGACCGCTATATCGTACGATCACCGCTTACGTCATCAGTTTATACGATGCCTATTGGCTGTTCACACCTCAGGGGCGGCGCCTCTTTCCAGTCAATACACATTCATGTCATTCGACTAATGCTGTCAGATCTTCTCACTAGAAACAGGCCTTTCATTTCATAAGAATATTGGGCTTTTGAGGCCAATCCTAACTAACGATAGTACCAAATGTGAGGTTTGCAGATCTTATCACATTCGCTAAACATGTGTTTATGTTTACATTTTGTTGTATTTTGAAATCCATTTAAATACTTTTTAAAGAACTCAAAACAATGTCTGAATCTATTGTTTGCAAACAAAACGCTTTTTCTGTGAAAAAGGTTTACAGAAAACAGTTGCGATCGCTTTCAATATTAGCCAAACACGAAAATATCGACATTAAAGCAATTGATTCGAGTCTGACCTCGAAATTCCTGCTCATATCAAATGCCGGTCTAATGTGTGAAGTCTCGTACGAACAGCTCTTTCACTCCTTTTCTATTTACGGCAAAATCAAAGACATTGTTCTCATTCCTCAAAGACCTTATGCTTTAATTGAATTTAATGAAGAATTGGAAGCAATTAATGCTTTTGAATCCTTGAATCAACAAATATGTCAAATATTGAACCGACAGTTGAATATTGCCTTCATTTCATCTAATCTTTGGGATCAAGTCTTAGATAAGAATAGGAAAGACATCGAAACTTTTTGTTCATATTTTGCAAATAAACCAAATGGTCTGACTCTTGTCCAAGAGTTTGTTACTCCCGAAGAAGAAGAGAGTCTCTTGAAATTTGTAGTTTAATTATTTGTTTTAATTAAGTGATTGACTGATCTTGGTTTTTATCATTTCCAGACAACGACTCTCTTCCAAAATATTGAAGTTAAAGAAAAGAACAAAATGAAGAACCGTTTGGTCAGACATTTTGGCTTTGAATTCGATTATTCAACGAATAAAATAAAAAGCGATAAAAATATCGAAAATATTCCCCAAAAATTTGATTTTATTTTGAATCGATTATTAAAAAGAAAATTAATTGAAGAAATTCCGGATCAGTTGACAATAAACTGCTATTTTGCAGGTATTTCTCACAAATCTAAAAATATTTGTTTTAATGACTTGTAATCAAAGGCCACGGAATTCCTGCGCACAGAGACACCCATTCCATGTGTGAGAATTGTATAATTTCATTGAGCATTGGATCAGATATAGTGATGCAATTCAGGAATCCTGAAGACAAAAGCCAGTCGAATGTGTTTTTACCGAAGAGATCGGTTCTTCTGATGAGAGATGAGAGCAGATATTTGTGGACACATTGTATTAGTTCTTCGAAAACGGATGTAATTGTTTCGAAACAAAATCAAAATCGTTTGACTTTAAGTCATAGAAAAACAAGACTTTCTTTGACTTTCAGGAAAGTAAAGAGAAATGACTGCAAATGTGATTTCCATCGATATTGTGATGTCAGTTATGACTCGATTTCATAAAACAATTAATTCTTTTGTTTTCAGTCCAGAATCAAAGACGAAGTAAAGAACGAAATAAGTGAACAAACGGCTAATCATTTGGAATCAGAATATGTCCACAAAGTTTACGATTCGATTGCCTCTCATTTCAGTGAAACTCGTTATAAGCCGTGGCCTAAAGTCTCTGATTTTCTCAATTCTCTTCCAAACGGATCCATAGTTCTGGACGTCGGCTGCGGTAATGGCAAGTATTTGAACGTAAATCCCAATATAGTAATGATAGGATGCGATCGATCGGAACGACTGCTCAGTATTTGCAAAGAGAAAGGAAATGAAGTGTTTTTGAGTGATTGTCTTCAACTGTCGGTTCGTAACTCTTTCGACGCCTGTATTTGTATCGCAGTTTTACATCACTTGTCGTCACATCAAAGAAGAGTTAAAGCTTTGCAATCATTCGTCGATTTGCTGACAATCGATGGCAAAGCACTTGTCTATGTCTGGGCCTTCGAACAGAACAAAGACGGAAAGGACAGTCAGTATTTGAAGAAAAGTCAAACTATCGATAATCAGATAGAAGTCAATGAATTCAATTTAAGTGTTCATCAAAACGGAACGCAATTCCAGAGTCAGGAACTGTTGGTTCCGTGGAAGACAACAAAAGACGATCAAAACGATACACAATTGCGTTATTATCACGTCTTCAGAGACGGAGAACTGAAAACTCTTCTGAAATGTTTGACGAATGCAAAGGTTTTGAACATATATTATGATTCGGGAAATTGGGCGACAATTATACAAAAGATTTAAAGACTTTATTCGTTAGAAAACGGTTTTAATTATAAATAAAATTAATTGACTGTTGAATGAACGGCCGCTTGAATAGTGTGTTGAACTTGACCCAAGTTTTGAGTCCATTTGCTAAGAGTGTCCCTCAGTTGCTGCCATTGAGGTCTACCAAACGTTCTGTGCATTGTTGAGGACACCATAACTCGCTTCTGGAGCTGATCCACTTTCGCCTTCACCAGTTTTGTTCGCAGAACTGTTTCGAAAAACAATAAAACAATTGTTGTCTATATTTGAAGGAACAGACCGTCAATGACGAAGGCCTCGACCTGATCCGCGTTAAGTTGAAGATCCGCTTGAATGGCGTCAAAAGGGATTTCTTTGCGATTCTCTGCCATTTGCATGAAAGTCAATAAACGCATTTTCTGGAGGTTCTGTTCGTGCGAAAGACCTGAACCGCAGAAATGGTCACAAATAGGCTGACAATCGGTTAACACTTACCGAGCGATTCAACAAAGTCTTTGTGCGCGTTATAGAACTTGATATAAGCGGTCAGTTTTTCGGCCACAAAAATGGTTAACAAGTCGTGAATTGGTTCTCCCTCTAAGAACTTTACCGGTTTTAGAGCCAACAAATGGTCCATCAGAAACGTGTTCTGATCCATAAGACAAGAGACAATACACTTGTGAGCGTCGTCTCTGGCCTGAGAGGCGTTTTCTTCCGTATAAGTGGACAGCAATTCAATCATCACTTTTGAGGCCAATTCCGAGTGCTTTTGCTGAAGAAGCACTTCATGAAGAAGTCTTAGCAAAGACTGAAGTTTCTCTGTTCCGATCGCTTTCTGCGGAAACCAAGTCTTGAGTTTCGTGAGATCTTCGAAAACGACATTTATCTGAGTTGTCACAGAAGACAATCGGATTAAAGTGTGGTAAACGATGAATCGAAGATCTGTTATTTCGCTGAGACCTCCGAACAGATTCTTAAGACTGAAGACAAAAGAGATTGTGATTAATTGATTTGACTGTCAGTTCTTACACTCGGGAAGCGATTGACGCGGATTTCGGTGTTTTTGCTTTCAGGAGTTGTTCGCAAAAAGCAGTTATCAGTTGATTGGCGTCTTGTGAAGATTGTGGAACAGCTAAGATCAGAAGAGAAACAATCGAATTGAGGACTGACTCGATGTCAGACTCTTTGAGTTGTGGCGAGTCTTTGAGGACAACATCGGAGACGGAAATCAATTGTTTTAATTCAGAAACAAATGATTCGCTTTTTGTTGGCGAAAGACTTGCGCCCAAAGACACAAAGTATTCGCGAAGTTCTTCGCACTGAACGGGAATAGAGTTTTAGAAAGAGAAGGACGAAGAGTGGACGAAGAGTGGACTGACCTGTTCCAATTCAGAGATCTCGATGAAAGTCGGAATTGACATCTTTTCAGAACACGTGTAAACACTTTCACCACAAATTACGTCCGCAAATGACCGCAAGGTGACTGACAGTTGCCAAGATCTCCAATTGTTAATTATTAGAAGACTTTTATTAAGATTTTTATGAATTTAATTCAAAGATTGGAAATTAAACTCAAATTTTTGAATAAAATATAAAGAAATGCAAAAAAATGTTTAAAAGCTTTCTTTTGACAGAATTTCGAGCTGTTTATCAGTTTTCTTATTGTTTGAATTCTTTGAGAAACTCTTTTCTACTTTTTATTCATTAATTGCCTGAAAATGAATTGAATTCTGAAAACATTTGTTCTTTAAAACACTTTATCTTTACTTTTCTTAATTCTTTGACAAAAATTCAGTGAAAAATATTTATTGAAAACCAATTCTATAGAAATTGTCTTTAATTTTATCGCTTTTTTTAGTTTTCATTCGATTTTTTGTCTTAAAGAGAAAGAAATGAAGAAACGATTGATTTATAAGAATAAAGAGTTTTTTGCAGACAATTGTTGGCAAAAAAAGAGCTCAAAAGTCAACAGAAATTTGCGTCAAAAGAGAAAATCAATAATTTTTCGCTCAAATAATAAGTCTTTTATTGTTTTATAACTTTTTGTTTCATTCGTTTGAATAGAAAACAGAATATTCTTTAGTCTGAAAAAGACTGAAACGATTCTCGACTTATTCTGTTTCGCTTTTCGAACAGAATTTCTTCTTAAACGTCAAAAACGTTAAAATCTTTAGTCTTTTGTCTTCTTTTTGTTCTTCAATTCGGGAATAAAATCGTTAGAATTGCGATAATTTTAAGAGATCTCTGATTGGCTGAGAATCTAATTGTTGTGATTATAAAGAATTGAATGAATTGTTTGTTAAGAAGAAAACGTAATTTTGTGGTCAAAAACATCGATCGGTTGCGTATTCCCATCACGTGATCAATAATATAGAGTTTTAACGATTTTTCACTTTTTCTGTGATTTTCTTCGAAAGAAATAATTATAAAAATCTTTTTCCAAAAATCGTCTAAAAATCGGATCAAATGAATGGTTTGAATGGCTTTTAATGACAAGAGTGGAGCCCTGAAGATGTCTCGATGTCTGACGCGGTGAAGAAGTACTTCTGTCCGCGTCTTCTCGACTATCTGGTGATTGTAGGCACGCGCCACACATCTTCGGACGCGCACTCCCTTCAGATGCCAGAACTGTTGCGTCGATATCCTCCTGAAGACCACTCGGACTTCGCTCTGCCGCCGGATGTGGTGTTCTTCTGTCAACCGGAAGGATGCGTCACTTCTTCTTTTAGACGACATTCTCAAAGAGATATGAATTCGTTTGTCTTCGCGCTCACAGAAAAAGACACTTCAAGAGTCAGGTCAGTCATTCAGTACGTAATATAGAGGGAGAATGACGTTTCATTCAAAAGGTACGGAATTTGTGTCAACTTTTATCGTCCGGTTGAGAAAGAGCGCAACAATAGATGTCTATCTCTGGTCTCGCTCTGTATTATCTCTCATCATCCCTTCTTCACGACATTCCGAGAATGCCTTCAAATCCTCAGAAAAATGGTTCAAATGTTTTGTCATAAGAATCGACTCAAAAGGTAAGAACTCTTCCCCTCTCTTTCTCTTCTGACTCTCCCCTCAAAAGAGATCTGATTTGGACGCTTCTGACATCGAGAGTGAACGCCGATTCTATTCCGCCTTCAGTTATGCAAGACGTGCGGGAAATCGAGTTCTGGTGTTTGAAACTACTGTCGGCTCCCGTTCCCGTTCCCGGAAAGACCAAACTGGAGGTCAGTCTCTTCTAAAAGCGCGCTCTTCTAAAACTCTTCTTCCAGTTAGAGGTTCTGTCGCGTGAATTAAGAGCTCCTCTGATGTTGGCTCTGCCGGATCACACCCGCTTCTCTTTAGTGGACTTTCCTTTGCATTTGCCGCTTGAACTGTTAGGAGTTGACACGTGTTTGAAGGTTATGACAGTCATAATGATGGAACACAAGTTGGTTCTGCAGTCACGAGACTATAACGCGCTGTCGATGTCAGTCATGGCTTTCGTGACAATGATTTATCCTTTGGAATATATGTTTCCCGTTATTCCTCTTCTTCCCACGTGCATGAGTTCTGCAGAACAGGTATTCTCTTCTTCTCTCTCTTTTAGTTCTCATTAACTCTCTATTCAGTTATTGTTGGCGCCCACACCTTTCATAATTGGAGTTCCGGCGTCTTTCTTGTTATTCAAACGCCGTTTCCGACTTCCGGATGACGTTTGGTTGGTTGATTTGGATTCCAATAAAATAGTAAAGCCGTCGGCTGTTGAGGACTTGCCGCCGTTGCCAGAGCCAGAGGGAACAGTTCTGAAGAACCATTTGAAGCAGGCGTTGGCCTCAATGTCTTTAACGCCTCAAATCAATCGTTTGGACCGTTTGGAGACAACGGCGCAGAAACCAGTCGTCAATCAGTCCTTTAATCCTCTTATTTATGGAAATGACATTGATTGCGTGGATGTGGCCACTCGGGTAGCCATGGTGCGATTCTTCAACAGCACCAATATTCTGTCCAACTTCAACGAGTACACGCGAACCATCCGTCTGTTCCCGCGCCCAGTGGTTGCCTTTCAGGTGAATGCATTCCTTCAGTCGAGACCAAAAGCTTCGGTTTTTTTGCACAAATTCGTCAGAACTCAGGTTAGAGTCAAAGCTTTGGATTCTTTTCTTGACTCTCTTATAGGCCGTCGAGTTCTTGGCCGAGTGGTCTCTCTGTCCAACCAATGTGGCCTTCATTCGCGTCCAGACGGGTGTTTTCGATCCGACAATAATCGGTGATAAACACAAATGGTTCGGACACCAGTTGGACGCCATTCACTTCAAAGTCTGGAATAATGCAAACCATTCGTTGACTCAATTGTTTCATTCCTTCGACTCTTCGGTCGGCGAAGAATCTTCTGATGAGAATTCAGAGGATTCAGACATCAGCACCAGTTCCTCTTACTCTTCACTGTCGGAACTGGTGGATGAGCTCTATAACCAGGATTCGTCACAAATGCTGAGTCATTGTCTTTCTTCTCGTTTCCAAACTCTAACTTCTGAGGCTTTGAAAGAGTCTTCTTGTGTTCAAACCATTTGTGACGTCAGTTCTGTTTTCAATCCCCCGGAAAGCGTTGTTTTGAGTCAACCCCTCAATAAGACGCCCCCCGGCTCTACCTCGTCGTCGCCCACACGCTCTGCCTCTTCTAATTCGTCGTCGTTTTCCGGTAGAGAAGAAGAAGATTTGGAAACGAGTTTCAAAACAATGAATTTATACGAAACTCCAAAAGCCTCTCTTCACGTGACTGAACCTCCTTTAGGACGCTCTCCCATAGAATCCGTCGGTTCTGACGCTTCGGATCATTCGAGAAGTTCAACGCCTCGAGCCTCAAGTCATCGACCGATCTCTCCTTCGACTTCTATCGACAGATCTTCGGGAACTTCAACGCCAACTCTTTCGCGCGCTATTTCCATCTCTTCAGTGTTTTCTCGCTCACAATCACAACACAGAGATTCTCTTTCTTTTTTGGACAGATTTACTTCTGAAGCCAAAGAAGTGGCGCGTGAAGCAAAAGCAGTCGCCAAAGAAGTGGCCAAACCTCGGAAGAAGAAGTTTTTGGCCAATTTACAGGCCATTAGTGAACCAATGAAAGACTCTGCGCGAGAGTTCTGGCGTTCATCAAAAGAGGAAACGGAAAGTTCTTCTTTAATGTCTTCAATGTCTTCCGATTTCAACGGTTTGGCCGATAAAACCTCTTCTATGCTTTCGGGATTATTCGGAGGACAAAACAAAGTGACCACAAAACCATTTGGTCCTTTTCCTAAAGGGAGAAGAGGTCTCGTGGAGAGAAGTTCTCTGATTCGTCATTCAACGGCTCAAAGAGAAGTCAAAACGGAAACAAAGAGTTCTTCACATTCTGAGAACCAATCGTTTCTTAAAGACACCATTTCTGCGGTTCTGGACGGAGAGGGCGTGGGATGGCTTAAATTGTCGCGCGTCAAGAAACTGATGGAAGACGAGAATTACAGGGCTTTAGTAGTCGCGCGCATTAATAGAACTCTCGAACGGAAAGTCGGACCTGATGACCACATAGAAGACGTTCAGATCTCGAAACCCGTTTGGAAAGGAATGCTAAGAATGGTTCAGGCGATGAGCGCGGGTTTAGAACACAGTTATGTCCATCAAGGCGTGGGAGGAATGGCCTCGTGCTTCCAGATCTTGGAGATCGCGCACACTCATTATTGGGCCAAAGAATTGACGACAGAAGAGTCTTCTGTGACGACGACAGCCACGTGTTCTCAAGGATCGTCTCCTTTTGGTTCTGGAGAGAATCTCAACCGATTGGCAGAAACTCCAGAAGCTCTGAAGATGGCGTCACCTGTGGAACCATCAATTGAGATCTCGGCTCTCGTGGATCACAAGAGGAACTCTTTGATGAATAGAATCCAATCCATGGAATCGGAAGTTTCTGCAGAAGACGTGTCGCCCTCGTGCAACGCCTCAGAGGCCGGATCCATGACGGTAAACCCCGTTTACGGGACTAGACTTCTATCGACCAATTCCTACCGCTCCACATATTCCGATTCAGAGATCGAAGTAATCTTTTTCTCTCTTTTCTCTCAATAATCCCTTTCTTCATCCAAAAGGGACTTCACGGGCGTCAAACTCGAACTCCAAGTATTTGGAGCTCAAAGTCTTCAATTTCTACAGGATTTCGATATCATGGAGGAGCTCTCATTGGCTCAACAGGTCTTCCAGCCGATGCTCCGCGCGTTTATCTCTTTGAAGGCATTATTGGTAAGAAATCCGTTGGAATTTGAATTCAAATTCAAACTCTTCTTCTTCTGAAGGCAAAGATCGCGCGCACTTATGGGACCAAATGCAGTTCTGGGAAGACGCCTTCCTTGACGCCGTCTCTCAAGAAAGAGATCTCGTGGGAATGGATCAAGGACCAGGAGAGATGTTAGAGCGATATCGGGGTTTGTCTGAAATGGACAAGAAGAGGTTGGAGCACGAGGAAGATCGATTGTTGGCCACATTTCTGTATAATATGACGGCTTTTCTGATTATGGTTAATGTCAACAGAACTGAAATCAGACGAAAAGTTAGACGTCTTTTAGGCAAATGTCACATCGGTTTAGTCTATTCTGCGGAAGTCAACGAAGTCTTGGACCAAATCGATAATCTCCATGGAAACGACATTGATCTCAAACCTTTGACTTCTCGACAGATCCACAGACAGACCTTTACTTTGCATTTGGGAACTGATTCTTCGGGAGATATGATGTTTATGGAAGTTCGTGACGATGGACTCATTCTTCGGTCTATAAACGGGACAATAGTTGAGCGGTGGTGGTACGAGCGTCTTGTCAATATGACTTATTCCCCGAAAAACAAAGTTCTCTGTTTATGGCGTCGAAACGGAGGACAGACTCAATTGCACAAGTATTACACGCGCAAATGCAAAGAACTGTATTATTGCATCAAAGACGCCATGGAAAGAGCCGTCCAAAAAGGCACTGGCGCTCTTCCCGGTTTGTCTATTAAGGATCTCTCATTAACTAACTGTCTGTCTATTAAGGAACGGAATTGGGAGGCGAGTTTCCTGTTCAGGACATGAAGAGTGGCGAAGGAGGACTTCTTCAGGTCTGTATGGAAGGCGTTGGACTTCTTTTCGCCAACTCAAAGGTTTGTTCGGAGAGAAGGCTCTGATCCTAAACTGCATTCACTTTCCTGTCTCTGTCTTTGAGGACCTCTCAAACGCCATTCCCTGCTTCGGGCCCTCCCCTCCGGCATGTGATCTGTTGTATGAATGCCTGGTTGCGGGGAAGGGACTTTTGAGATGGTCCTTCACTCTTCTAATCATCTCTTCTTTGCTTTCAATGCGTCGATGGACAGGACTTCGAGGTATCAAAGATTGTGACAATAGAATAGAATTTGTATTGTTTTGTTGGCAGCTCTTCTTTGCATGTTTAGTGGAGTAGAGACCATCTCCAAAGGCCCTCCAAAAGCCCCAACAGCTGCCAACAGCCGAACCCAACACTAATTTACTTCTCTTCCAGTTCTTCGTCCGATTGGAGAATATTCGCAAATGTTTTACTCAAAAGGGCGGAGTCTTCGTTCTCGAGGAGTTCAGTGAGTTCTCTCTCAAAGCTCTCTCAAAGGTCATTCACCTCTCACTCTCTCTCTCAGACCCGAAGACACGACAAGTAGTGCAACGAAGATACAGGTCTCAGATGTCGGATCAGATCTGTTATGCGGTTCTTTGCGTCTTCTCTTATATCGCGGCCGGAATAGAGAGGAAGCGCCAGGAAGTGCGCGCAAAGCAATAACTTTTATTAGATTTGTATAAAACATATCAGTTGTTAATAAAAGCCCTTTAATGGCAGGTCAATGACCTCTCCGTGACCTCAATGACCTTTCAATGAAAATAAATATCAAAACCACTGCTGATATCCCTGAGCGCCCGTCACAACCACATCGACCCAAACGCGCATCACTTCGGGTGTAGGAGTGGACAGCACGAAGAGACGGTGCGCGGCGCCCACAACAAAGACCTGTCGGTTGTCGTGAAGAATGCGCTCGTGATCGACATAGACGTCGTGAATGGCGTCAAAGGCGACGCCTCCTTTTATTAGACTTTTAGTAATAATAATAATAATTAATAATAATTACCTTTTGGAGGTTCGTTGCGCGCGAATTGACGTTTTGAACGAAAATAAACGAATCTTTTGTTTTTTCGGTCGAAAAGAAAAAATCTGAAAATCAAATGACAGTTAAAGAGAACGCGACAACAATTACAGACCTTTTCCTCCAATTAGAGTCTGATTTTTGGCACAATTTATTCAAATATCCGAAACAAGTGAATCGCGTGACAACAACTGAGTCTCGCAAAGCACTGATCTCATGACCCAAAGTCTGCACGTGTTGTTCCAAATCGAGCTCTTCTTCGACGCGCGGCATATAAAGAGTTAGAGGACGCGTTTGACGCGCGGGAGACGTTTCTCTCGAACCCAAAGACTCGGTTTCCGCGAGCGGGGCTTCACTTCTTGTCTCGCGATCTTTGATTTGTTGACGAATTGTTTGCAAACATTTCTGGAGTTCCGCGACTTTCAGTTCCCTTTCGATGCGCGTGAATTCTTTGAGGTCTTCGTCTTCTTCTTCTTCCGTTTCCGGCTTTTCATTCAGTTCTTTGACTTCTGCGGCTAAAAGTGATTCTTCGAGAGACAGAGCGCGCAGAGACTCAGAACTGGCCGTTTGGCGACAGTCAGAGCTCTCGAGCGACGACTCGATTGTCGATAAATCACTCAATTCGTCGGCTGTCGTCGCGTTGTTGTTGTCGTCGTTTAGAAGACGACACAAGACGTCGATGTCGTTCAGTCGTCGTCTTTCTTCTCGATTCTCATTCTGAGCGCGAATTCGAAGAATCTTTTGTTTCTTTAAATCGAAGTTTAGTTCAGAAATAGAATTCATTTCCAAACAAACCATGAATTACGTCACTGACTACGCCTTGACCCGAATCAGAGGCTCCGCCACTGTGTGTCTGTCTGTTTGTTTGGTTGTCATGACAACAGATGTCACCACTTTTGGCGAAAACACAAAATGAATGAAAAAAGTCTGATTTGAATCCAATTATTTGTGTCGCGCGACAAATGTCTTCTTCGGATCGCTTCCCCGTCACGTGTTTGAGTTGAGGCGCGAAAAGAGGTTTTGAAATGAAGAATGAATTCAAACATTAATTCAAACAAAAAGTCGAGTAATTGTGAGTCGAATGCCGTCAACAATGGTTCCGAACAGAAGACAACACAACAACGCATTGACGACAAGAAGACGACCGAAAGCGTCAGACAGAGCGTCGCCGACGACGAGATGCGACGCGTTTACATCCGAGCGCCGCCAAACAGACACGTTTCCGATATCAAGACCAAGAGGTGACACCCGTGGCCGCAACCGCCGCCGACCGCTGACCGCCAGCCGCGATTTTTTCACTCATTTTCTATAAGTTTTAATTATTTGTAAATAAAATGTAATTAAATGTACAGAACGTGACGTCATTTGTTGTTAGGCCGCGAATGACGTGTCAGTCGTTTGACTCGATTTCAAAATGTCTGCAAAAATAGTGTTTTGTTTTTGAACTTCAGATGACTTCAAACCAACTGTCGTTTGACTCGACGCCCGCAGCGTCCGTCTCTCTCGCCTGTTGCCAGTCGTTGTGCGACCTCTTGAAGGAGTTGCCGCTCCCGACGCCAACTAATGGCAACTCGTCGTCGTGTCTGTCGTCGCGACTCAATCCTAACGTTTGTCAGAACTTCGCGTTAATTAACAGCCAATTGGAGAGCGCTCTCAATGTCGCCAAACAGCAATTGGCGGATCTGGTCTTCAACGACGTCTCCTCACAGACGACCACTGCGGCCGCCATGTCCCCTCTGGCCATGCAGATGTCTATGAAGGGCCTCTTCTTCGGCCAACAGAACGCTTGGAATGAAAGCAATAGTTTGGAAACAATCGAACCGTCGCTAAGACTCGACGCCTTCGACGACAGCCTCAAACTCATCGACGACTGCCTTCAGAACGATTGCAACGACACTGACGTCAAGTACTTCAATAACAGCGCCGTCAGTGAGTCCACAGAAGACTCGTATTCGTCGTTAGGCGAAAGAGTGAAGAGTCGTCAGAGACAACACACGACACCACCGGTCGTCAGTGAGCCGACGACCAACTCGACGACCAATACAACCAACAATACAACAAACAACTCGACCAACAACTCGACGACACACCGTCGCACCGAAGAAGTGGTCGTCGCCAACAATAATAACAACAGTTGTGATGAACAGAAACGACACGAACGACAGCCGAAGCCCAACAAAGAGAGGAGAAGTCATTCGACGCACAAAAACTCAAATCATTCGACTAATAATCACAACATTTCTCATGACTTCCAAAACAAAGACTCTTTAGTGTCGTTCGAAATGATTGTCAGTAAACTTATGAGTGATTGTGTCGACGACCGCAACGACAGCGACAGTGACGACGACAACCACAACGACATGTCTTTCGATCTGAGAATCGATTTGAAAGAATTGAATCTTTTAATGAGTTTGTCCTCAAAACTGAAACATTCGAACAAAACGAAAGACTTGGAGACCAGACTGTCCTCCAAATTGACGTCTTTTCTGTCCCTCTTAACCAACAAAATGATTGTTTGGTTCTCGAAATTCAAAGAAACCGAAGAATACTTGAATCAAAACAGTGACGACACCTTCACGACGTCTGACGACAACCATTTTTGGCAACTTTTGATAAACGCTTCGAAAATGTCTTTGAATTTAATGACGTCGAAAGGGATGTCGTCTCGTGTCGTCCTTTTCGAAGAACTCTTAGAAATAATAATAAATTTTTTGTCACATAATCTGAACTCAAAGACTCACGTGAGTGCAAAGACGTCGCCCTCGAAGAAGAAGACGTCGTCAGTGTTGTTGACGACAAGTGCGACAAAACGTCAAGTCACGCATTGGACGGAACTCATGGAACTGTTGGCCGAATATCTCGCGCAGAACAAGTGTTTGAATGACTCAATAATTCTGATGATCACAAGAATAGCGATGAGCGCTCTTTTGTTGAATTCCCAGGAATTACAAGCGGTTGCCGTTCAGCTCTTGGCTCACGTTTTCAAACAATATCCGAAACACAGAAATTCCATTTTAGAAGAAGTTTTGAATTCTTTTCACAGAATTTCAGTTCGAACTCAAAAAGGAGCCTCAGAACGCACTCAGAATGTGTTGACCCGACTCTTGATCGCTCTGACCAATGCCCTGTTCGACCAGAAAGTGAAGCTGAGCCGCGAGGCACTGACAAAAGCGCTGACAGACTGTTTGACAATAATCTCTGCGTTTCTGTCGTCTCTAATGAAACGGTGTCTGTCGTCGACGTCGTCGTCAGAGAACGACTTGAAGACGACATTTGACGTTCTGCTCAACGATTTACTCTTTTGTTTATATTTTCCGAATTCGATTTCGAGTTTACTTTTGATTCAAATTCTGACAAAACTTTTGATCACAAATTTGAGTCCAAACTCGAAGAGCGCGCTTCAAATCCGTTTGAATTCAATTGAATTTCTCGCGAATATCGCCTCAAAATTCGCAAAACTATGCGCCCAAAAGGACCAGATTTTGGAAGAAACGAATAAAACTCTTAAACAGTTGACGACAGACGACGACAAGAGACGACAGAGCGACCGATTGCCTCAAGTTTTGCGTCTTTTGAATCAATTCTTCAATTCTGAGAAACTGTTGTCCGAAAAAGCGATTCTTTGCGCGCTTTGGATCAAAGAGAAGCCAATTGTTGACACTGAAGAGCGTTTCTTCAAAATCCTTAACTCTAAAGACGACGCCCAAAACGACGACTCAATTGACGCGACGACAGCTCATCTTTTCGTCAAATGTTTGGAATTAAACGACTTTTCAACAGTCAGTCGTCTCTTCGACGCCTCTCTTTCTCACGTGACTTCCAGCCTGTCGTTGACGACAAACACGACTCAGAGGTCGCGCGCAATGAAGTCTTTGTCGCAGATTCTGGTCAACTGTACGCTCGAGAAGTCGAGTCAACTGTTGGCGCGTTCTGACCTTCAAATGGCAATGAGATCGGCTTTATTGGACGCGTCCACTTCTGTGAGGGAAGCGACCGTTGATTTAATCGGAAGATTTGTTCTTCAATCAAAATCCGTTGATTTAGTCGACAAATACTGCGATTTGATTGGAGAACGGATTCTCGACACTGGAGTTAGTGTTCGGAAGCGCGTTATTAGGATTCTTCGCGACGTTTGCGTCGAATTTCCGGAATTCGAAAAATGCGGAGAAATTCAGTTAAAGATAATGAAGCGCGTGAATGACGAGGGGGACGGAATCAGGAAATTGGTTTTGGAAACTGTGCGCGAGCTTTGGTTCAAATCATTGACTTCTCAAACATTGAGTTATAAAGTGAAGTCATTGTTGCACGTGATCGGAGTTATGCTTCAAACTGAGGGAACGATTGACGCGCTTCAAACACTTTTCGAACAAATCGTGAGTCACGAAACTCACGCGTCGACAATGATCTGCGATTTCGTCGTTCAGAAGGTTTTAGTGGACGCGTCGTCGGGCGTCAAAGCAAAAGCAATCATTAATTTGGCCGGCGTCCATTTGGTTGCCATCTTCGCTGCCATCAGTCCTGAATTGCTGACAAAACACGTGGATCCTCTTCAGTCATTGTTATCTCTTCCGTGCGATACTATTGTTGACATTCATTTGAGGAACAAATTAGTCCAAAGTCTGGAAAGAATTCTTCCTTTTCTTTCAAATCCGTCGCAAATATTAATCAATAGATTAGAAGAAGATTTAACGAAACAAATACTTCAGGCTTCGGCTCACGTTCTCCCAAATTGTGTCAAATGTTTGGCAGTTCTTATTGAAAGACACACTCATAACACGCGCTTATCTCAAGATTTGTTCCAAAAGTTCCGACAAATCCTTTTGTGTCAAAACAATCAAAACCCGAAATTGTTGCGCGCAATATATTCGTTGGGATTATTCTTAAAACATTTCAAATTCGACTTTCAAAGCAAACAATTGGTTTTGGAGACAATTCTCGCTCTAATTGATTCCCATTTGATGACGTCTTCAAATCACGATCTGATTGTTCGGTGCGTGACTTCTTTGGGTTTTATTATAGAAAGCGATCCAAAGATTTGTTTGCAAACAAAAGTTATTGAACTTTATTCAAGACTTTTAACCGAAGATTCTTTGCCCGAAGCCTTCTGTGCGCAGGCGCTAACGAACTTCAGAAACTATTTGAGCTCGAGCATCGAAAGCGACGAAACTCAGGCGAAGACAATCGAGTGGTCACGTGAGTCTCTAAAACAGATGACTTCCGAAGAATGCGATTCCAATTCCATTCAATCGCAAGTCATTCAAACATATCTCGCGCTTCTTCTCGACAAAGCTCTCGCGCCTTCCGCTCCCATCAGACGCGTGGCCTGTAATGTTGTGCACGTGATCCAATCAGGCGGTCACGTGCATCCTCTTCAATTGGTTCCGCATTTAATCGCTATGACGACAGACGACGACGCAAACATCCGTTCACGCGCTGATCACGTGTTGCACGAAATCGAACGCAAGTTCCACGGCTTCGTCGCTATGAAGGCACGCGCCGGCATTGAACTGGCCATCAGACTGTGCGCGAGTCTCAAAGTCCGCGGATTCCGATTGGTTGAGGACTCGGGAGACGTGACTTCGCGATTGGCCACTCTTTATCACGTGATCTGCACTAACAGACAGTCGCGCAGAGGTTTCGTTCAGCAATTATTGCGTTCGTTTGAAGTGAACGGCGACGACGGCAGCGAAGAGACGACAGGAGAGACGACGACAGTGACGACAGACAGAAGTCAAGTTATGTTTGAATTTCTTCTCTTCTTTCCGTTCAATGTTTTCGACGAAATTCTCTTCATTTTGCAACAATTGGAATGCATTCAATCCGTGAACTCGACTTTGACTTCACAACTATTCTCAGAACTGTTTGGTTTCCAAACGGAACAGGAAATGGACGACAAGTTCGACGACAGCGACGACAACTTCGCCAAAGAGATCGTCGAAGAGCGTCAAGAAGTGGTTCTCTGTAAGACTCAACTCATTAAAAGAGTCTATAAATCGTTGCGAAAAGTCTTTTTGGTCTCATTTTTGCGGAAATTATTGAAAGAATTTTATTTAATAAAAGACGAAAAAATTCTCGAATATTCTCCGAATGAAAGCAAAGTTTGGGAAAAACCTATTCATAGAAGACATGTATTTATTAACTATTTTATTAACCATTACTATTACTAATAGACTCTTCCAAACAGATCGAAACCTCAAATCTGGCCGAATGTCTTCTGCGCGCCAATCCTTGTCTACAGTCATCTGAAGTGACCATTGAAGCGCTTCTGGAGGAATTCCGAAGATTCAAATCGGTGTCTTTGACCTCAAATGACCCGAATGCTCCGAATCAATGGATTCAACAGAAATTATTTACAACTCAAAAGCAAAAGACGACAACAGCGGCGACGACGACGGCGGCGCCCATCACTTTGGACGCCTCGAAAGCCGTTGAGAACAACACAATGGACGACTTGAACGAAACCGAAAGGAAACGTCTCTTAGAGTCCATTCGCAAGACCTCCTGTCACGTGTCTCTCGTCGACATCGGAATTGATCCAAACTTATTGAAGAAGTCGCCGGAAAAGAAAAGAACTCAAGAAGAGAACAATCGCCAGAAGAAGAGACGGAAACGGATGAGAATAGAGTCCGATTCTGAAGAAGAGAAGACGACGTCCGACGACGACTCTGACGACGAAGACTTCCATTAATTGTTTAATTCTTTTGTAAATATTTTCAAAAAGTATTTAAAATTTGTAAAAAACTCATTAATAAATAAATTCATAAATTTTTATTTAAATTATTATAAAATAAATTGTTTAAAGAGTTTATAAAAAGCTTCAAATAATCTGAAAATGAGTTCCGAAATGAGGTCTTCGACAACAAAACGAATTCCAGTTTTTTCTCCTCTTTTTAATGGTTTCTCTATTTTTGAGTTCAAATGAGTTTCGAAATTGAGTTCAAAATTAAGTGAAAAAGAGTTTTATTTTTTCAATTAATAAAAAAACAGTTATTTTTAGAAAATCTGTTTTTCTTTACATTTATTTTTAGAAAACTTTAATTGATTTTTATTTTTAGAAAACTATTTACAGAAAAGAGATTTGATTATCGATTAATCGAAAAGTTGAGAACTAAGAGCCGAATGACTGAAGAGTTCAGAGTTCGTTGACCCCAATTGGGATGAATGACCTCCGTAAGGACCTGTCGCCAGACCTAAAGGTGACGACGCGCTGCCAAACAGACCTACTGTTGTCCATAGTTAGAATAATAATAATAAGAATGAATAATACCTTCAGAAGGAAAGAAGTTTTGAGGAATTAATTGAGAATTGAAAGTCTTTTGCGGCGAAAACTGCGGCGAAAAGTGTTGATTGGGAGGAGAGAGCGCCTGATAGGGAGACGACGGCGTCTGTTGCTGTTCCGCACTTCCAATCAATTGATTCATAAGAGATCCCAAACCAGAACCCAATTGAATGCCATTTGGAATCAATTGACCCAAAGGTCCGCCGATTTTGATTCTCGGATACGGAGAGGGCTGTTGTTGTGAGGATTGTTGAGACCATTGTTGAGCGCAGACGACAGACACGACGGCGGCGGAGACGACGACAACGACAAGAGATTGCATTTTGACTTTGAATGAGTTTCTCTTCTGCGAGACTTTTATATACCGACCGATTGACCCAATCTTGAAGTTCAATGTCTTCTTTGACCGCCTTTTTAGTGGCGCCGTCTGTCGGTCTCTCCCTTTGCCTGTAATAATGAACTATTCCGGAGATGAGTCATTCTCTTTAAAGGTGTGACTCTTTTGTATAGAAAGAAGTGTCAAAACTATTGTCAAAGTCTTCATAAAAGGTTGAAAAGTATTGTCAAAGAAGTGTAAAAATGTCTGCTTTGAAAGAAGATCTTCCAAAACTCGCGAATCCATTGAAGAATCAATTGGAAGGAAAAGAACATCATTTGAGAAAAACCGAAACCGAAGAGAAGATTATTCTTCCGACAAAAGAAGTCATCGAAAGCGAGCGAAAGGAGAAATGCCTTCTCTCGGAGATCGAGCATTTCCAGCCGGAGCAATTGGCGCACGTGACAGAGCCGAAAGAGCCGGCGCTGCCGACGAAGGAAGAGTTATTGGCGGCGCGTGAAGCGAAGAACTGAATCTTTATTTACAATAAACTAGTTTTGCGACGAATTGCTCTGAATTGTTGTCGTCTCGATATAGAGTTCGTTATTTCGATTGTAATGACTTTCAGCCGAAAGACAGTCCACAGTATTGATGTAACGGCACGTGAAGGTCGTCTGGTCAAAGAGCGTATAGTTTGGACACAAGAAGTCGTACCTCTGATGACCAGAAGCGCAGTGATGGTAGACTTGACAGGAGAGCGCGATATTCGCGTAATAGCCGTCGTGTCGTCCTTTGCAGTTGAAGTCGTTCTCAGGAATCGACACAAAGAACGGATATTCCGTGAGATCCGCGCCCTTCAGTTCGTACGGGAAGTTCGGGTCCGCCAAGTAGTCTATCACTCGGTTGTCTGCGCGCGGCTTATAATTCGGCGACAGAGTCGTCGTTGTGGTGGTCGTCGGCGGTTCTGTTGGTCTCCGGAATCGGCGACGACCGCCTCGCCTGCGTTTGGGCGCCTCCGTTGTCGTCGTGGTTGTCGTCAAGTGGTAGTCGTAGTCGTCGTAATAGTCGTCGTATTCTAAAGGAAACGAAACTCAGGAAACTGTTGAAGGATTTCCTTTACCGTAATAGTCGTCGTTTGGCGCCGCCGTCGTCGTCGTTGAGGTTGTCGTCGACGTAGTCGTCGGGGATGTCGTCGTTCGCAGTCTTTTCCTCCTCTGATAGCGATTTGTGTTCATTACTCCGACTTTGGGAACTCTTTGCGGGCGGACGACATCTGGACGGCTGTCGTGAAGCGTCGGGTCATCCAAGAGGTGATCGGAGGCGCGCACGGAATGCACGGCCAGACTATCAGAGCGCGGATCAGATTGGACTCTGGAATCACGTGACTCACCTCTGATTCTGATTTCTTAATTTAAATCTTTGAACGCGCGTCGAATCGAATAATGACTGACCATTAAGTGACCACAAAGTGACCAAAACTAAAGAGCGAGACATCAGAGGGGTCGCAAAAGAGGGGGAAAGAACTCACAGCACGTGACGACCATTTGAGTGGTCATTGCGTGACTCGTCTCGAGATTTGACCCAAATTCAGATCAATTCGACACAGAAATGACGTCTTCTGTTGACGTAATTATTTAAGAGAAAATTGTAATAACTTCTCGCCCTGAGCCTCGGGCTAATAGCACGCGCTCTAAGCCTTCGGTCAGAACTTCTATGAATTCCATATAATTGGTTTCATTTCCCGAAGAAGTCATTCTTCGCGGGATTCCCGGCATATTCACGATCACGAGCTTCGAAGCGTGACTTTTCTCCAAAATGTGTTCATTTAGACGAACGGCTGTATGCCTTCAGAGGTCAAAGAGAAGGTCAAAGAGAAGGTCAAAGAGAAGGTCAAAGAGAAGGTCAAAGGTCAAGTCAGAAAGGGTTTAAGAGAGACTCACATTCGCCGAACATTCAATTCGTCGGGTTTGAGATCCGCACCGGAAACTGTTTGCAATTCATTTCCGGTTATAGTTTGCAAAACTTGAGTTCTTTGTTCCATAAGAATAGTTCTTTCGTAAGTATAAGCGCTAACATCTAAACAGAAGAGAAGTCAATGACCTTTCAATGGAGAGAGAGGTGACTGACCTGAATCACTCATTTCTATGACTTCCACTTGAGCTTCGATTCTCAAATGATATAAGAATTTCTCCAAATCTTTCTTCATTTGCACCGAATTGTCTTCCAATTGGGCCACAGTGAACACTCTTAGTTTACAGGACTTCCAAGTTCGGTGTTGTGACAAGACATAAGCCAAGAGAATAAGAAGTCCTCCATCGTGAACAATCCACCAAATGTCGATATTTCCTCCCAAACGGTCGTTACTGTCTGGCCATTGGTTGAGACCTTTGGCGACAATCAATGCTTTATTAGCTGAAGTCACACAACGAACAACACTAAGGAAACGGTTGTGTTTATCTCGTGAAGTTGAATGACGCCACTTATTAGGCCAAGCCATCATAACTGTGTTGTGTTTAAGTCCTCCCAAACCCGCGCTTTGAATAGAATGACACAATCCTTGAGTGACGTCTTTGGCGACCAAAACGTCTGCAAATCCTTTAACTTTTTCTCTTTCCATGACATGTCTTAAAGCTTGTTTAGCAGACAGAGCGAGACCACAATCATTGTCGAAAAGTCCTTCGAGAACTGAAGAAACTAAAGTCAAACCTTTTCCCGCTTTTAATTGAGAAGCAATTGTCAGAAGTTTGTGTTGTTTTACGTCTAAAGTGTCGGCATTCAGTTTCACGAGACAAAGCAGTTGTGGTCTCCAATTCTTAGTATGTGGCGGACCCTCTTCTAAACGCAAAAGAGAGAACCGCGCGGCTGACAATGCGAGACCTCTGATTCCGTCCCCCCATTCCTTTTCCGCCCCCCGATATTCAATGTATTTATAAATGAAGAGCGCGAGAGCCATTGCACACAAAGTGTAGAACCACGAGCTTAAGAACATCACTAAAAGACATAAAAGGAATCCACAAATAGAAATCGACCAATGGAAGTATTTGAAGCGCGGGCGCCACGACGGAGACCGCAATAGAGATTGGACGGTGCACGCGAGGTTCAGAAACATGTAACACATGAGGAAAAACATTGTCAGAATCGGAGCAATAAAATCCAAGTTTCCGATTACTAGAAAAGAATAAGAATATTAATAATAAATTACTTTAACAATAGACTCACGAATAGCGCATTCGGCGATTACTAGAGAAACACAAATTGCTTTCACGGGTTCTCCTCTTTTGTTGACGTAATCTATGGGTTCCAAGAATGGAATTATTGAATCCTTTGCAATGGCCTGAAGAAGACGCGGCGCACCAATCAATGACTGAAGCGCCGCTCCAAAGGTCGACAAAAGCGCACCCGCTAGAATTAACATCGGGTGTGGCCAAGAGATAAGAGTCACCTTAAAAAGAGATTATCAGACAAAGAAAAGCAAAAGACTTGACTTACGGCCAATTCTTTGCCCAAAGATTCCCCGAATTTGTCGCGAATAAAGAGCGGATGATAAGAAGCGCCGAACAGAAGGATTACCGATAAATACACGAAAGAAGTGGTCAATTGAGCGCCGATAGTCCCCAAAGGGATGGCCTGTTGAGCGTCGGCCAGATCTCCCGAACGATTACTTCCGGCAAGAATTCCAGTACAAGACGGGAAATAAATGGCCACAAGAATAGTGAAGGAAGTCGTGATGTCTACAAATATGTAATTGAATTGCGATAAATAGGACTTTGAGTCAGAAGAAAGTCCCGAATCTTCGGCAACCAAAGAGTCCTTTTCGCGGAATTTCGGTAAAAGATTGTCCCAAAAGACGCCGGAAGCCAAACCCGGAATGGCTTTGACGTTCTGAATGTGATTCTGATGATCGACGAAGAACTTATCGCAATGAGTCTGAAGAGGATCAGAATTGTTGCAAAAGAGGACTTGAAGGCCTTCAAGAGTGCAATTCAAGTCATTCTTATTGGACAGAATTCTTCCTCCAATCAAACAAATCTTGTAATCTTCGACTCCGTTGTAATTCACAAAAATACCTAAAAATTAATTAATTATTACTAATTATTAACTATTATTACAATTAATACCCAAATAAATGGAAACAATTGAAACCAAAACACAGAGCAAAGCGATTGGCGCGAACTTAGAGACAAATCTGACGCCAATAAAGACCATAAATCCGATGATTATTAGGAATAAAGTTCCATAAATTCGGATATTATGATAAAGAATGTCTTTATCGGTCTCGAAGTCTCCGAATAACGCCATTTGCGGACACAAATAATTGAGCAGAATCTCGACGGCGCCCGCGATATACATGGCGCCCGCCACTGACGTCCCCAAAAAGAACAGAATTCCAACCGCTCCTCCGAATTCCGGACCCAAAGAGCGGGAAATCATGAAATAAGATCCTCCGGCGGGAACTATTCCATTGGTGGCGATTGCGCTCAAAGAAATGGACTTTTAAGACCGAATTAGTGAACAGAAGACAAGAGAAGAGCTCTTACTGTACAGAACGTGACGGAACAGCACAACAAGACAATGGCGAAGAAGGCGGGGATTCCTGCAGTTCCGGTCATCCAAGTCATTCGGATGAAAATAATGACTCCGAAGATGTTTTGAATGCACGGCAAATAAACTCCCGTCAAAACTCCGAGATTCGCTTTTTTCTGAGGCGACGTCTTGGCGTCCGTGCCGTCAGTTTCGGCAATCGGTTGAATGGCGTCGTCATAATTTGCTAAACGAGACAACAGAGACGACACGCGACGATCTTCGTCTTCGCTGAAGAGAAACATCGCGTTTCGGTCATAATTGTTGTCATCTGAAAGAAAGAGAAGAATGAAGACATGAATGGAAGAGTTTTTGACCTTCTTCGACGATGAATGGCGTCTGAGGCGTCTGCGGATCCGTCGCTTCAGGCATTTGGACGACACTTTGGTCGTCGACGACCGAAACCTCGAATTTCGGAATCATTTTATGCGTCGACTCCGCAAACGCTTTGACTTTGAGACTCACTTTCAGAGCGCGCAGACGTTCCGTACGTCTCGTGATTCTGCGTCCTAACAATCAGTTCCGACTCGTCGGTCGCGCGCACATCAAATCTCTTCATCTTTTGGCTCAAAGACAGAGGGCGCCACTAATGCGCATGTGCAGAACAGCCGATGGCCACTTTGGACGCGGACCAGTGCGTGCCCCTCAATCACGTGATCAATACTTTGAAGACGGCTTTAAGTGAAGAACAAGTCTGGGCTCTCGCGCATCAATCGCTTCTTTTGATCCAAAATTCAGAAGAAATTGAATTTATTTTGAATTCTGAAAATCTTTTTCTCAAAAATGACGGAAATATTCATCAAAAAAGTCTTAAAAAAGGTTTTATTTTCTCTTTTTTTTATCTCTTTTTTAACCGAAATTGTCTTTTAGGAGTCAAAAAAGCCGTTTCCAGAAATCAGGTTTTAATCTCTTTTTTAATCTCTGTTTTAATCCTTTAATCTCTTTGGACGACAGGTTCTGTCGTCTTTAGGCGTCGTTTTATTCAAAGCTTTAGATTTTGGTCTAAAAGAAGACGAAGAAAGATCTTTGAGTTCAGATCTCGAGCTTTTAATTGAATCTTTGACTTCATGTGAAGATCTCGAGACTAAAGACGAAGGAATAGAAGACGAATCTCTCGATGACGTCATTCACGTGAAAACTCTTTTTTCCGAATTTCCGATTTTTGATTTCCGTTTCCGCAGAAATGTGTTTTGCGTCTGTCGTCACGCGACGCCGCCGACAATCATTATCGCGCAGTCGTCAGAGCTTTGGTCACAGAAACCGTTGAATTGAATTCATTTGTTGCTCACGTGACTCGAGAAGAAGAGCCGTTTTCCGATTGGGCGCGACTTTGGGTTCAAGTGATTCGACAGCTGCGCACTGGAGTCCATTTGCGGAAAGTGGACAGAGAGGAGCGCGTGGCCACTGAGTACGCGTTGACGCCCTTTGAGATGCTTTTGGACGACATTCGACGTCAGAGATTCAAATTGAAGGCAACGACGACAACGACGACCAGAGACGTCAAGAAAGACGCTCACGAACTGATCTTAGACTTCATTAGGTCGCGACCGCCACTCATTCCCGTCTCTCAAAGACAACTTAAACCTTTGCCGACAAAACAAACGACTCTTTACGAGAAACTCATGAAAAGCATTCGAGAAAAGGATCACAAACTCAGACACGTGACTCAAGACACGTCTCTCGACGACCGGTTGTCGCCTCCGACGCGTCAGTCGTTGACTCCGACGCCAACCCGACGTCTCATTAAAGCGGATCTCAATCTCAGACTTTCCACAGAAGACGACGACGACGACGAAGAGGACGACGACAGCGAATCTCAAAACAGATTTTCTCTGAAAAATCGTAAGAAAAGCAGAAATCGAGTCAAACATTGAGTTCTTCTTTCAGTTTCTTTGAAACTCAGACGTCATTCCGTCTCTCGTTTGGAATCTCCAGAAGTGGACGTCAATGAAGACACGCGCCAACACGTGGCACAGATCTGGCAATCCACAGAATGGGGACGCGCTCTCCAATGTCTGTCTCTAACCCTTCACGAGGTGCAACACATCCGTTCCGTTCTGACCAAAGCAGAGCTCGAGACTCTCGCAGTCACGCGACAACTCAGAGAAGACCTCGAGAGCGGAAACATTTGTTTCACGTGTTTAAAGACTCGTTTCTCATTCTTCGGAGCGCGTCCTCACACCTGCAAAGTGTGCGAACGTGCCATCTGCGAGCGGTACGTGTTTTTGGCTCTGATTTGCATTTAATTGTCTGTTTATTGTTCAGTTGCGTGACTCGAATGCATATTCCGAACGAGACTTTTGAAAAAGTTCCGATTTATATGTTATCGCCGTCTCCTTCGCCGCCGTCGTCGTTGTCTCCAAAAGACGACAGAACGGACGACAGAAGGGACGACAGTCCGCAGATGAAACGGCGGTCCCGATTGGTCGGTCTAATGTCACGTGATGCTATAGTAGTGGACGCGGGTCTGCGCAGGTCTGGCCCTCTGGTGCGCGTGTGTCGAGATTGTAAGCATTTGGTGCGTCATTTGTGTGCGCAGGCGCTGTAAATAAACTAATTGTAAATAAAGAAAATGTCGTCTTCTGTGACGCGCGACGACCAAACATTGATTAATAGATTCGCGAGACTTAATGCAAAAGCAGAAGAATTAGAATCCGATTTGGAAACCAAAAGACGACAATTGGAGAACGCGCGTGAAGCCGAAGACGAGCTCTTCTTACAGGAACACGTGTTGGTGCGCACGGGAGAAGTGTTGGCGGAAATGAGTTCCGAAGAAGCGACGAATTGGTTAAAAGATTTGAGAAAACAATTGGAATCGAGTGTTGTCTTCACGGAAGCGGAAGTCGAGTCAATGCGCGCGGAAATGGTTTCAATTAAAACCAAACTTTACGCGAAATTCGGAGAAAATATAAATCTTGAAAACGAATAAAAAACCCTTTTATCGATCGCTTCTCTGTTTCACTGCAAAGCTCTGCGGAAAAGCGCGTTTCAGGGCGTAGTCTCTGCGTCACTCTGGTTTCCATGACAACCGCCCATCCGAACCCCCTTCCAACTGCTCCCGAGCTTCCCTGACCTGACCAGAGACCGGAGACGAGTACTGCTCATTACTAAAGCGTACGCCTCCCGTGTTTATACCCTCAGAGGGGCTGTGAGGCGTCGCCTGCTTTGAGAGCGCGTGCGCAGAGGATCTCTTCCATTTTCTGGTTCTGTCTGTCGTTTTGTCTTCAAATGTTCTCTTCTTTGGCCAACAATTGATCGGTTGTGCGCGACGATGGGCTGCGCCATGTCCGCCGAAGAGCGGGCCGCGCTCGCGAGATCTAAACAGATCGAAAAGAACTTAAAAGAAGACGGAATTCAAGCGGCGAAAGACATAAAACTCCTTCTTTTGGGTAAGAATTGGAAAAAAGCTTTTCTTCTATTCTTAACAATCGGATTGCAGGCGCGGGAGAGTCCGGAAAGTCAACAATTGTCAAACAGATGAAGTGAGTGCTCTCTCTAGAAGAGACTCCCCTTTTAATCCTCTCAATAATAGAATCATCCACGACTCCGGATTCACAACTGAAGACTTTAAACAATATAAACCTGTTGTCTATTCCAATACCATTCAATCGATGGTCGCTATTCTGCGCGCTATGCCTAATCTCGGGATTGCTTTCGGTAATAATGAGCGCGAAGCAGACGCGAAGATGGTCTTCGATGTGGTCTCGCGTATGGAAGACACGGAACCCTTCAGTGATGACCTGTTGGCCGCAATGAAGCGTTTATGGTTAGATCAGGGCGTGCAAGAATGCTTCGGACGTTCCAATGAATACCAATTGAATGATTCAGCAAAATAGTGAGTTTCATTCTCTATTAGAAATATCTCGCTCTCATCCTTTGTCTTAGTTTTTTGGATGATTTGGATCGTTTGGGAAAAAAGGAATATATGCCAACAGAACAGGATATTCTGCGCACGCGCGTCAAGACCACCGGAATCGTTGAAGTTCACTTCTCTTTCAAAAACCTTAATTTCAAACTCTTCGATGTCGGCGGTCAACGTTCGGAACGCAAGAAATGGATTCATTGCTTCGAAGACGTCACGGCTATTATATTCTGTGTCGCGATGTCCGAATATGATCAGGTGCTGCACGAGGACGAGACCACGGTCAGTTCTGTTTCTCTTCACTCCCCCTCTACTGACTCCCCCTCTTCTGCCCCCCTTAGAACCGCATGCAGGAGTCGTTGAAGCTCTTCGACTCGATTTGTAACAACAAGTGGTTCACAGACACTTCCATCATTCTCTTCCTCAACAAAAAGGATTTATTCGAAGAGAAGATCAAGAAATCTCCGCTCACCATCTGCTTCCCGGAATACACCGGTTCTCCCCTCTCTCTTCAGTTAATAGACTAACCCTCTCTCTCCCATTAGGCGCTCAGGAGTACGGAGAAGCTGCGGCTTACATTCAGGCTCAATTCGAAGCGAAGAACAAGTCGACGACCAAAGAGATCTACTGCCACATGACGTGCGCGACCGACACGACTAACATTCAGTTCGTCTTTGACGCCGTCACTGACGTCATAATCGCCAACAATCTGCGCGGGTGCGGTCTCTACTAGTCTTAAAGGAACAAAAGTCATCTTTCATCACATCTCGCGATTTAATGTCTGCACAATTCAATAAACCATTAAAATTACAAACAATAGAAACAAAACGTTCGCAAAAACCACAGAAACCAACAGCCAATCAGCGCCTATCTGTTTAAACTCTTTTAGAATCTCAAAACTATTCTCAAAACTGACCTTTTCAGTCGGCTTTACTCTTAAAGGACCAAAAGCCTCCAAAGTCTTGACTTCTAGAATACCAGATCCAGAAAGCGTTTCACAAGAAGGAAGAGACGCTTTTCTCTTCTCCACAGAAACGGCTCTCTTCCTCTCAAAAACAGGCAATAAATCCATTTCCGGTTCTTTCGGTTCTAAAGAAGAACTCAAAGATCTCTGAAATAACAAAAAGCGTTACCTCTCTGTTGGCGCGCACTTTTGTATTGATTGAAATGATCTTCGAACGTCTTCTCTCTCCTCTTCTGCTCTTTGCTCTTCTCCTTTGGTTCGCTCTTCTTCTCCAATCTCTGCTGCTCCCCCTTCTTCTGCTCCCCCTTCTGCTGCTCCCCCTTCTGTTGCTCACCTCTGTCTGTCCTCTTCTGGTCGTCTCTGTTGTGACGCAAAGGTCTCCACATTTGTCCCATTAATGGATGAATATTTGGACCAAAAAGAGGAACAAAAGGCGAACCGTTTTGACTCAGAGTTCGGTTGATCTCCAAATTCGAGGCTCTCTTCGTCGGAAACGACTGCTGGAAGTCCTCAAAGGGATTCACTTCTCGCAAAACATCAGAAGAGAAATTCCTTTTCAAACGATTCGGAAATTGTCCGCAAAATGTCTCCATTTCTGGACAGAAGACAATTAGAAGAGCTCAGACTGAGAGGACTGACCATCAGATGCTCTGCTCTTTCGTCTTCTGGGCGGACGAATCGGTTGAAAATCATTTGAAAACATTTCTAAAAATAATCTCTAAAAATAGTTTTGACTTTTTGCCAATTTTTATGAAAACTTTATTCAACTTTCGATACAATAATAATTCAATTATTCCTTCTTTTTGGGTGCGTCCAGACTTTCGGCCGCTTCCTTCGCTTTCTTCGCTCGGATTCCAATCAGACGGGCGTTACTTCTGGCCTTTCGTAGCGAATGATAGGCCGCAAACTTCTTCTCCTCTTCGGTGACGACACGCGCCTTCTCTTTCTTCAAATAAGCCTTTCCTCTGCGAATGGGAAGAATGGTTCCGACGAGTTGTTGCGCGAGTTTCTGTTCTTCAACAGAAGAATCTCCTTTTCGGGGTTTTTTGCTTTTAATCGGAAACACAATTAATCTGAAAGAAAACCGAATTAAAGGACAGAAAGAGAATCACGTGACTGACTTAGACTTGTATTCCTTCAGTCTCTGGACATTCCTCTGCAAGGATTCAACGCTCAGATTAGTTCTTCTGTGGTCAACAGCGATTCCAATAGTCGGCGCCTCTCTTCTGCCAATAGAAGCGGCTTTGAGTTCCTCGAGAGAGAAACCTCTTCCTAAACGCAGTTTTGAATTGTATTTAACGGTCGGACACGTGACCACTGGTCTCAAGCGCTCTGTCGGTCTCGGAGCCACTCTTAAGGCCTTCTGTTGTCTCTCATTATGTCTTCTCTTCTTCCTCATTGGCTGATTAAACCATGTCTTCACGAATCTCTGCCAATCCTTACGGAAGTGTCCGTTTGGAATCATTCCATTTCTTTTTGCGGGCATTTCGTGACAATAATGTGTTCACAAATAGGAAAAGGAAAGACAGAGCAGTGCGCAGACGCAGTAAAGACTCTCAGTTCATAAAGAAAGACGTGTTTTATTTGAATGAATATTTATGAATGAATTTACAATATTTTACTCCTTTTGCGCGCAATCGCGTCTTCAACTGCTTTCAATTGTTGCAACAATTCCTCTCTGCGCGAGAACGTCGCCTGAAGACCTCGTGGCGACGACGGCAACTCTTCTTGAGAGACGGGTGACGCCGACGACAGAGCTTTTGGCGACAAATCTTCTGTTTCTCCGTTTTTTAGAGAACTATTCGAAGGATTAAAGGATTTCTGCTAAAAGAGTCAAAAGAGAGTCAAAAAAGAGTCAAAAAAGAGTCAAAAAAGAGTCAAAAAAGAGTGAAAAGTCTTCAAACCTTCTTCATGAAAGTCATTTTGATCTTTTTCGGCGTTTCCTTCTTCTTCGAGTCCTCACTTTTGCGTTTTGGCGCTCTTTTGCGTTCAGTTTCGGACTCAGAATAATAGCTTGAAATAGAATCCGAATCTGAAAGGCTTTCACTCCAAGAATCGTAATTTTCTTCTAAAAAAAAGTCAGAAAAAGCAAAACAAAAAACTCAAAAAATTCGAACCTTTTTTAGTCTTCTTTTCTGAAGCCGTTTTCCTATTGAGTCTTCTTCCGCCTCCCGAACGCCCAGAAGAACCCCCCGAAGTCTCTGAGAACGACTCGGAGCCTTCAGAGCCCGAGAAGTCACTCGAATCAGATCCAGAAGCCGAAATAGAAGACATTGAATGCGACCTCTTAGAGCCGGACCTTGATCCTGGCACTGGAGGACGTCTGACCTTCTGCGCCACGGGAGGAGACTTGGACCTGCGCCACGGGTCGCGATATGTCTCTGCCTGACGCAAGCGGGCGCCGGGAGGCTCTTCATTATTCCATGGCGCGCTCTCAAAGGCGAGACGACGTCTGCGTTCGTATTCCTCGTCGTATCTGTCGTTCGGAGAGACGTCTCTGTCGTCGTTGTCGTCAACCGAAAGATTAAATCTTTTGTCTTCAAAATCTGTTTCTTCTTCTTTCCTTCTGCTCGCCCTAACAATCATCTCCTTCGCCTGCTTCAGACCCCTCTCCCACGCACTCTCATTATTCTGTTCAAAGAAATCGCGCCCTCTTCTCATTGGTGGTTGCATTGGGGGCGGAGGGGGAGGAAGTCTTTTGACGACGGCTGGCGTCGGATGAAGGAAACGACAGTTGTTGCCCCACGTGCCTAAACAGAGACAGAAGTTAGAGAGAAAGACAGAGCAGAAGCCACACCCACACTGTCCTCTGCCATAAAAGCGACAAATGCTGTTCTGCCGATTGCCGCCGGTCTGTGGTTGAGGCGGAGGACGCGAAGGACGCTCCGATTCGTCGTCTTCTTTGACTTCTCCTTCCTCGAGATCCTCGTCGTCGTCGAGTTCTCCTAAAAAACAAATAATAAGTTTCCAAAAGAAAGAAATCCAAAGAAAACCTTCGTCTTTGTCTTCAATCTCTTCTTCTTCGAAATCCAATTCCTCCTCTTCTTGTTGTCCTCGAGACTCGTCTTCGGAAACAATTGTTTCACAAATTAAAGACATTTTTATAACATTTCTTCACTCAAAATGGAGAGTCAAAGCGTCAGAAGGCGTTGTTATGACAACCAAACAAACAACAAATGATGACTGAAGACGATTCTCACGTTTTGCGTCAAATCTGGAATTCTTATCTTCCCGTCCGCTTCTCTCTCGCGCACAATGAAGTCTTGGATCTTCATGAGCCCGAGCCTTATTATGTGAGTCAGAGCTCGAGTCCTGTCATTACTATTAGAATGTCTTTCAGGCGATGGTCTCGAGACTCTCTTATTTGCCGCTCGCGATGGACAAAGTGCTTCGACACTTCCAACAGGACTCAGGAGATCTTTGGCTCGACTTCGAAGGCCTTCCTCTCAAGTGGTCAGTTGTTCTCTTCCAATGACTTCTTCTCTAATTGTCTTTTTTAAGGCATTATCCAATTGGAGTTCTGTTCGACACTTTGGGTCACGAGACTCTTCCCTGGCAATTGACAGTTCATTTCAAGGTCAGTGACCCCCAAAGTCAATGACCTCTAAGTGTGTGTCTCAGGACTTCCCAGAGGAACAATTGGTTCGTTGTGGATCGCGAGCAGCCATAGAGTCGCTGTTTATGTCGGCGTTGAAAGAAGCGGACGCTCTTAAGCATAGATCGCAAGTTATGTCTCAATTGCAGAAAAAGGATCACGCGCAACTCTGGTCAGGAGTGACCAGCGACAAATTCGATCAATTCTGGGCCGTCAACAAGAAACTAATGGACGCACGCGATCTCCGATTCATTCCTTTTAGGATTTATTCTCAAGATTTAACTCAAAGACAAAAACTAATGAAAGTCAAGAACGACGACGGCGTCACTCCGACCACTCTTTTAGACCTCTGTCGTCTGATGTTGGAAGAAGGGGAACGCGTAGAGGACTTCCGATGGATTACTCACGGGATAGAAACGCCTTTGGAGACGCCGTTGCTGTGGATGAGTCAGCACTTGTCATATGCGGACAATTTCCTTCACATCTGTGCTCTGAAGAAGTCATGATTGGATTTATTGCGAAAAATTGAAAATATATTTACTATTAAATCAATTAAACAATAAATACGGAAAAGAAATAAATAAAAACTAATTTGAGTCCAAATTTGTTGCACTTTTGGTAGAAATTAAATTCACTGTTAATTTGTTTCACAGTTCTTGAGTTCACAGACTGTTCCGACAGAAAGAAAAGAAAACACTGAAATAAACTACACATCAATCAGTTCTTCCATTGTTGGCGCGCCTTCTGAGGCGGGGGTGGCGGCAAAGGATCGACTCTCCGTTGAGACTCCTCTTCTTGACGCTTCTCGTAATGAAGGAAGTCGTCGAAGATGGAAGTCGTGTGTCTGTAGTGATGCATTATCTTGATCACTTGTTTGCCTTTCTCCAATGGCACCTCTTGGGTGTCGCGCGAATTGGTCACCGGTTTGTTCTCATTGTTCTCGAGACGGATGTGACGCAACTGAGCGTTGGGCACATCCTTCACATAAATCCATTTGACGCGAAACTGACCTTTCCATTTATCCTGAGCCCAAACATTGGACGACGAGTTGTAATCAACAAAAGACATCATTTGCGCCATTCCACAGAAATGCCCTGAAATTTACATTAAAGTCAAAGAAGAGAGAACTTTAGTCTTAAACCTGATCCGTTGACAGAGAAGAGGAGATAAATGGGACCCTTGTCCTGCTTGAAGGCATTGTCCAGACGTTTGTTTCCGTGTTCTGTTGAGCACCAAATCGAGTATTTTATGCTCCGATGAATATCGTCCTCAGAATACGACTTTATTATGAAGAAACGCGCGTTCTTTGGGTTCAGATCGAACTCTTTCGGGTTGTAGTTGTTCTCAACGCGCAACTTGTCCAGCACTGGATGAGCCGGAAGAGGCGGCACAGGGGCAACCGTCGTCTCAGTTAGTCTTTGAGGACAGACTTGACGCGCGGGAGGCGCCCACTGTTGTTGTTGTTGTTGTTGTCCTGTTGCTATTGGCTGGCGCTGTTGTGGAGGAGCGACAGTGGGCGGGGTCTTGGCTGCCGAGCCGTTCTTGGCCTCCCACGTGCCGATTGTCTCCATAGACGTCGGCGGCAGATGTTTGGACGTCGAACCCGTCAATACTGAAGACGACATCTTCGACTTTAGAGACTTCGGCTGTGGTTTTGCCGGTTGTGACGCTATGGACGCCCAGGTCATCTTTTTGGGCACAGAACCCACTGCTCCAGAAGATGAACCCATTGATTCAAACTTCTTCGGCTCAGAGCCGGCGAATGGTCCTAAAGAGAGGTCAATGACCGCTAAGAGAAAGAGAGAAACTCACCCGAAATGGATTTGGCGGAAAACTGGTCTTTCATGTGGTCCAAAGTCAGACCTAAGAGAGAGAGAGTGAGTGTCGTCATGACAACAGAGAGAGAGAGACCCGCTATTCCGCTGTCAACGTGTTTAAGAGAATCCTGGAGTTGATAGTTGTCTGAATGGTGGTAATTATAAGAGTCGGGCGTCTCATGCATGCGATAGGGCGCCAGATTCGAAGTCCTGGCCTTCGAGTTGCCGCTCCAGAAGGGATCAGAGTTTGAGGGAAAGAAGGCGTTGAAGGGCGAGACAGTGCTGCCGAAGCCGTATGTGTTTTGAGAGCCGAACATGGCTTCCATTGTGTAATGACCTGCGGAGGACAAAGAGGTCAATGACCGTTAAGAGAGAGAGGGCACTGACCTTGTGGCTGCTGCGCGGGCGCCTCGTATTGTCCCAAGAAAGTCATTTGCTCGGCGTTACTCCAGGGCTGAGACGACGGCTGCAAACTGTCTTGATAAGGGAAGACTGTCTGCGGGTAATAAGGAACGGGATAGTCCTGGTTGGAGGAGTACCGCCACGAGTCGAACTCGTGCTCCTCTTTCATCGCTTTGTTGTCATTCATCAGAAGAAGACAATATGGAGGCTCTTCTCTGCGCAGTCTCTGTGACGTCACTCTCGCCTTTGAGACCAAAAAACCTTAAAATTCGATTCAAAACTCAATTCGATTCGAATTCCGAACAAAATATTTAAAACGAAACCAAAAGTCACTCAAAAACGGAGCAAAACGTCGGAAATCTCGCGACGCGACGACAAAGACTGAGAGGAACGCCATCTGTCGTTCACACCTGACGTCACACCACTCGATGGACGAACTCAAAGACATTCTCAAAGACTTGTCGCTCTTCGAGCCGTCGCGCCGTCCTGTCAGACCCCCGCCCCCTCCCCCGACCAGTCAACCGAAGCGCCCCCTCCCCTCTACGCCTCCTTCTGCCGCCAAATGTTTCGGTAAGTTTTGTCCTCTTTTGTCACACAATAATAGAGTTCTTCAGATGCGCCAAAGTCTGTGTCCGCACAACACGTGACCACAAAACTGAAGCCCAAGACTCAGGATTATTCGTCGAGAAGTCAAAACCTCCTTTCCTATGAAGTGACGCCTCCCAGACCTCGAGGAATGACAGAAGCGGAGAAGAAGGTCTGAATGTCTGTCTTTGTCTTCTTCTGACTGTCTTTTCAGGTCGAGGCTCTCACTAAAGCCATAGAGCGAGAGATGGAAGAATCGGAACCGAAAGGCGAATACTTCGGGATTTGCTGTCAGTGTTGCGAACGCGTCAATGGAGTGATCGACGCGTGTCAGGCCATGGGTAACCTCTACCACACCAACTGCTTCACGTGCTGCTCCTGTGGCCGTCCTCTTCGCGGAAAAGCCTTTTACAACGTTTTGGGGAAAGTCTATTGCGAAGAGGATTACCTTTACTGCGGATTCCAACAGACGGCCGACCGCTGTGCTATTTGCGGACATCTCATAATGGAGATGATCCTTCAGGCTATGGGCAAGTCCTACCACCCTGGCTGTTTCCGTTGTCAACAATGCAACGAGTGTTTGGATGGCGTGCCCTTCACTGTGGACGTCCAGAACCGCATCTTTTGCGTCAACGATTACCACAAACTGTTTGCCCCGAAATGCGCGGTCTGTCAACAACCGATTGTTCCCCTGGAGGGCAGCGAAGAGACCGTTAGAGTGGTTTCAATGGACAAAGACTTCCACATCGACTGCTATATGTGTGAGGAATGTCACGTCCAGCTGACGGACGGCACCTGCTATCCCCTGAACGGACACCTGCTTTGCCAGAAGTGTCACATTAAGAGAATCAGTCAATGAATTCATTTTTATTTTTTACGCTTTTGTTATACTCTTCGATAATCACTGCAAACAATAAAAGTCTAATTCCAAGCCTTTTCTGCTATTCTTTTAATTGATTATTAGTCCTGAATATTGCAGTTCTGATTGATTACTGGAAACCAGAGTTCAATGATGTGCTCACTTCCCGAACCAATAAACTCTGAATCATTGGAAGAGCGGAAACAGTTGTCTTCGAATCCGGAGTTCGAAATCATTTTTCAAATATTCATAATCGAGTGTTTCCTCGACTCATAACAACTTATTTGAGTGAAAGTCTTCCTGTCATTAATCTTGAAGTCATTGAAAAGTGGTCTCAATTACAGACAATCGACACATCGTTTAGTCAATTGATACTTAAGTTTTCAGACCAGAATCGGCTGACAGTCAGTGAACTGAGGATCAGTTTCGGATTTCTTAAACTTGAGAGTACCTGAGCGTTGCAATAATCCCCTTTGACGTCAGAGAAAGGGACGGATAATGGGAATAGCCTGAGTGCTGCTCTGCTCTCTCTCTCTCAAACTCAGTTCAGTACTGTTCGTGAAAACCGGTGAAAGTGAGTGAAAGAAGAAGAGAAACGATGACTGACTTCTGAAGCAAAACACGTGAGTGTCCATTCTTTCTGTCCTCTGTCTGTCCCCGTCTGTGGCCTTCAACTGGAACTGGTTGCAATCGGGTCAGTCGCCTGCGGCCAGAGTGCTCAGGGCTCACTCATGGCCCAGAAGCGCGACCCAATTGGCGGATTTTGACTTTCCCTCAACTCTCGCTCTCGCTGTGGGTCAGAACAGATGATTCAGGTTGAGCCCCCGAGCGATCCTCCATTTCAGATCACTTTCCGATCTTTTTTACGCAAAAATTGCTTTACTATTGCAAACATTGGACGCATCGCTAAGTCTTTCTCTTCTAAGATTCAATAGTTTTTAAGTCTATTACAAGTATTCTCAACAAAACGATGTTTTGTTTGATTTCAATGTAATCGAAGACTTCAATAATTCGCAAAATTATAGCATTTGTATTGATGTCAAGTTTGATACAAGTTTTCAATTTTCTTATTTAACACTTTTCTCAACTAATCATTGATATTATTGCTGAAGTCTTAACAATTGTCAGAAACTTTCAAAAGTGGGTTTCGGGTAAACTTCTTCAATGTTTTGATATTTTTTAGGTGGAGTTTAGTGGACATCCCTTAACTATAATTGAGTTCATATTTTTTAATCTCTTTATCTGAAAGGAGATTAAGATATGGTTTTCCGACCACTGCTTTCGTGAACTTAGTTTTTAAAACTGAATTTCAATGAGTGTTGAAGTCTGGAAACAATGTTTGCTTCACACGAGAACAACATTTTAAGGTTTATTACTCGAAAACAACTATTGCTTAAAAGCAAACAATTCGTAAGAATCACGTCTTCCACTCAATGTCCAATCGATTGACGTCTTTTTTCATCCGATCTTTAATAGCGCACACTTTGGGAAAGGGTGAAAACAAATGCAATAAAAAACTAGTTTTCAATGCCTTCAGGGTAATACACATTCGTCTTCAGTGATAATAGTGTTTGTGTCAAACTCTGGCCTACAGTAGGATTCGGATATTTGCCAATAATTATGAGTCCGATATCTGCCCTCTGCATGACCTACACCTTAAAGGTCTGTCTAATAGCAATCGATTACTTGTAATGTCCAACCATTGTGTGAAAGTCAAGTCATGACCGATAAATAGTTTGATAGAAAACGAAAACAAATCGATTTCTTTTGAACTCCTGAAGAAAAGCCTGATTTCAATGTTAACCCAATTTTAGGCAAATCTCTAGCAATTCGTCTCATTTTCTCTAATGTTTGAGTCACGAAACTTTCTATTCATTAGAACCGCTTTTTGATCGCAAATATTGTTTGAACAAAAAGAGAGGACATCTCTTTTTTCTCCTCATTTCGTAATTTTCAAAACCAAAGTTCAATCGATTGTGACTTTAAAAGTCTGAGAAATGCGATCCAATCTTTCAATTAAATTCATTGACACGTGATTTCTGTTCTGTTTTGACGCCAAAGGCTTTAATCTCTTAATTAAATGATATTTTTTGAAATCCTTCTGAAAGTTAGAGAAACTTAACTGTTGTTCGGATACACAGTTGTGAGCAGAGAACAGACACCTGAACTGATCATTAACCATATTCTCAGACTCAGATCAAAGATTTGATGACTGGTTTCCAATATTTGCTTTTCTAATATATCTTTGATCCCAATGTTTATATTTATTTCAATTAATTTCAGGTTTCTTTCGAATCAAAGTTTTCTCTTATTTTTATTCAAATTTTTCTCATTTTTCACGATCTCTAAAACCATTACTTCTTTTGAATGAAAGTAAAAACTTGTTCTTTCATTAATGGCCCGAAGGCTTAAATATCTTTTTATTGTCGATCATTAGTTTTGAACTATTTTTCAATAATGAATAATAAATAGTTTTGAGAGAAACTCTTCTCAGCATTAATTCAATTATATTTGAAGTTTAATTGATTTTAAACTCACATCAATAGTAATGAGAAAATATGGCCTATTATTCGATATTAACATTAAAATCTTGTAACAAATTTCTCTCTCTATTTGAATAATAAGATTATATTTGATCTTAAAAGCGGTGTTTTTATGCCAATGTTGGCCCCGATCTGGAGCACAGTTGTCGTCCAATAAGTCAAGTCTTAATTAACCTTTGATTAAAGCAATTGAAAAATTGTTTAATATTCAATTAGAAATGCAAATCAATCGTCAAAAATATCGTTTTGAATATGATATCAATGTTTGAGTGAATGCGTCACGACTTTAATGATTGAATTGAAAAATAAAAAGACCATAAAAACATACAAGATATATTCTCTGAATTCAATTAACCATTGAGAATATACGGTAAATATAAATATAACTGTTCCTTCAAATCATTTCATTATTCGCTTAATTGTTATCTAATTATTATTATATTATATAAAATGTTTTCTCTCTAATCATATTTCACTTCAATGAATGGATTATTGGAGTTTTGATTCGAAATAATTTGATTTTTATAAATGACAAACAAATTGATTGAAAAGTTTGAAGGATTTCTATTTCTTCGGCCGAATATATGAATAATTTTGAAAACTGAAGAGAACTCAGAATTTGTTGAATAATTTTCTCTCTTTTGAAAGCATTTAATATATATTCGAATTGACGAACACTTTCTGAAATTAAAATAAAATAATCAAAAATTAAATTCAATGCAGAAGTTATCTTCAATTCTGAAGTTCTTTAGCAAAATAATAATATTTTTTCGTTTTCATTGAAAGTTAGAACCGAATGAATACATAAATCACTAAAAAGCTTTTTCGTATGATTTCGGCCGTAAATAAAAAAAATGATAAATAGATTAAAAAATTATTCATTCAAACAAATAAAACCGAGAATTAATTAATTTAATAACTCATGACTTCAGACCTTATTTTCTCTTATTTATAATGATTTTAATTTTAATTCGAAAATAAGTGAGAGTTTGCACAATGAGTTCACCAAATGATCAGAACAATTGTTTACAGTTGTATGGAAGACCACTTTTCGGGTCATTTCTTTAATTACTGCAAAAGCGAGCGTCAGATTTGCAGCCAAAGTGTTTTGGTCTATAAGTGCTGACGAGTGGCGAACAAAACCATTAGAAAAGGGTTTCTCTAATGTTTGGAAAAAAATGAAATTATGAGTAAAATCCCACACAAAACAGTAAATACATTAATAATAACCGAAAGAACTGGTCTTAAGATTGAAAGTGAAAATATTGTGCTCTCGTATCCATTACATCAAAACCAGTTAATTGAATAATAGTGTTGGCAGTGCTCACAGCACTCTCGCCGCTCTCTTCGACTCTGTGCGCTAAATGCCAGTGCAATGAACGTGAATTGCCAACCAGTCCTGTTAAGTGGGGATGTGTTACAGTAATTGGCCCACAAACCAGATGATGACCAAACATATTAATGACCCGAACTCTGCACAACCTCTTATCTAATCTCTCATAGAAAGTGAAATTGTTTTAAAGCGCATGAAAAATATGGTAAAAGTTTTTTTGCTTTTTCTTCACTAACTGTTCGTTAAACTAATTTCGAGAATAAGTGCCACTGATTTGGGAACAAACATGACTTCAGTGAGACTTTTGTGTGAAACTGTTTTTTCCACTTATTGTTGATTTAATTCTCTATTTTTAGTGAAAATTTATTGAAATCAAAGCATTTTTCTCCAAATAATAATGATTTCGATTTGTGTTTCATTACAGGAATCCTCGATCTATTGGCCAAAGAATCTTTCGTTCACTAAGTTATCCTAAACATATCATCCTATCTGATCCAGTATGGCAACAATGTTGATGTCCAACTCCGTGCTCTTAGAGCCGGCCGTTTTCTACGAGAGTAGTGCCGATTCCAAAGAGTTTATTCATACGTTGTCCAGTCAAATGGAGCCCATTATGAATTTCGATACCATGAACAATGTATCCCATGAAGGATTAGCTCAATTCGATAATATAGTCAACAATTCGGACGCCTGCAATACCAATCTTGATGGTAAGTCCTTTTACAGTCCCTTTCAAAGTCAACTTCATTTCGAAGAATTCATTAATAGATCTGTAGTAAAGTTAAGACATTGGAACCATTCCAATGCACTAAACGTTTTCATTACTGAAGATCTGATTTGATCAAAAAATATACTCAAACTTCTTTTAAATACCTTTCTTTTAAAGTCATTCGCTTTTATAAGTATTTATTGAAAATTATAAATTTCATTTTGCATTCACAGCAAGCAAATCTTCTCAATTTCTTATGCAATGCTTTTTAAATCATTTAAAATTATAAAAACTTATCAAATAATATAATGAATAATTGCTATTCGACTGAGACATCGCAATCTATATATATATTTATATATTGACGTCTAAATTAGTAGTTTATTTAATAATTTTATTGTTTTTATCAGACTTTTGATTTCTATTTTTAAAAATCTAAAAATACAGAAAAAAGAGTTATTGAATTGCGAGTAATGTTTTGCGAATTGATGTCGCTTTCAATTCAATTGGATTTCGGCAGGAATTCAGGTTTTTTTTCCGAATTATTCAATGAATTAAAAGTCATTCGATTCGAAAGGCATTCCATAATTATAAAGATAGTAATTGAATGTATTAGAAGTCCGGATTTGCAAGATCTCAATCCTAACTTATAATTTAATCGCCAATAATTTGATTTTAATTATTTTCTGCAAAACCTCTCTTCAGCCTTGATTTCAAACAAATATTACTAAAAAACTAAACGATATCTGAGTTTCGTTTTTTAACAATCGATTTGATCCGAGACTGAAAAATGAGTTCACTTGAAAGGCTATCGAAGAACAGAACCACTTCTTTTGGCCAACTCTTTGATATGTTATTATTATTTCTGTAATTATTATTCAAACTTTTCTCGCAATGATTAATGTATTTTTGATCAATATATTCAAAAAGTCTTATAATTCTGGTCACGAGAACTGCCTATGAATTGCCGAAAAGTCCTTGAATTTGATGAGAAGTTCAGATTTTAGTTTTATTTCTTTGGTTGAAATGTTTGTCTGATTCAGTCTTCTCTGCACTTTATTTGTGCCAAACGTAAACCAATGATTGATAAAATTGGTGGCAATTCTTAATGACTGCGAGTGTTAATCCCAAATGAATGGCTTTTGAGGGAAGCACTGAATTTCGCGACAAAGACAACATTTGTTATTTTCCACTCAAACGATTCTTGGTATTAAAAGTTGGTTTTTCATAGAATTCACGTCTCAATAAAAGTTTTTTACGTAATTCCCATTAATTCATGAATAAATCAAAAACTCTTAGAAACTAATTGTTATTCAATTTTAAGTTTTATTTATTTATGGTTTGAATGTCAATCAATTCGCGGATTCACTTAAATTATTCATTTCCTGTGTACCAGAGTTTCCGATGGACTTCGATTGCTCGACCTGGTCGCTCAGGCATCCAGAGCAATGGCAGCCCCAAGAAGTGTCCGACTGGATCAGGACGTGGGCCCAACATAATGGGGTGCAGGACATCGATGTGGCGCACCTGCTCTATAACCCGATGGCGGGCTTTGAATTGTGTCAATTGAGACGCGATTACTTCACATCTGTGTGTCCACAGTATGGAAACCTGATCTTCGACTCACTGCAAGCTCTCATCAATCAGTTTCGCTCAAACTCTCTGATGTCGTCCCAAGACTTCAATTTCCCGGCCATTCCGAACTTCGATCTATTGTCCGGTAATATTTGTCTTGATTTGGACTCACATGTGGGTCACAGTCCCAGCTCTGCCAGCGGTGAGTCTTTAATTGTAAACATGAATGCCTTTTACTCAATAATTGATTTGACCTCAGAGTCGGACAGAGAGAGTACAAGCAGTAACTTGAGTGGAGTCAATGAGAGGAAGCCTATCGTCAACCCCTACTTTCCTGCACTTCTCACCACAAACTCATCAAATATGACAAACCTGATGCCCGAAACGCGAGCACTGCTCGACCAGAAGCCTGTTATTTCCAACTCTACGACTCTTCCCGTGGCCGTGAAGAAAGCAGGGCGGAGAGGAAGACCACCGAAAAAAGATGCCAAATCAAGAAGTATTGCCTTAAGAGAAACCCAATTCAAGGTTATATAGAAGTGTTCTATAATTGCTTTATAGGTAAAGGCAATGGAAAACTGTGGGAATTCATTCGCGATCTTCTTTTGAATCCTGTTACGAACCCCAGTCTGATCCGATGGGAACGACGAGAGGACGGTATTTTCAAATTCGTTCAGTCGGATAAAGTGGCGAAAATGTGGGGCGAAAGGAAACAAAATCCGAGAATGACTTACGAAAAGCTGAGTCGAGCCATGAGGTATAGCACAAGACCTTTGTTGTCAGACTTCTGTGTTTTATTTCTTAAACTCTCATTCATGCCATCAAATGATTGCTCAGGAATTACTACAAGAATAAGATTCTGGTTCGCGTACCAAAGGTGGAGGGTTTTCCTAAAAAACTAATTTACCAAATCGGTCCTCAATCCCCAAATGCATTGTCGCGACTAATGTTTGATAATAACAATCATTGCATGACTTAAGACAATAACATTCACTTTCAAAGTTCATATCAATAATAAAATATTCAATTATTTAACAATTATTTTAATACATTTTGAACCGATTTTTCTTCATTTCGAGAGAATGTCTTTCTTTGAAAATTTGAGGCACTTTTTGATATGAAATAAAGAGAAAAGTTTGAGATTTAATTTTGATTGATTGCATGTTTGCATGTTTATAATAATTCAGTCATTGGATTGAAAAAGCATATAATTTCACAATTGATTCATAAGAAACTGAAAGATAAGCAATAATTTGATTATTAAATCACTTTCTTCTATAAAACTAATTGTTATGCAAACCTTTAGATACTATTATAAATCACAAGTCCTACTGCCTGTGTTCGGCCGACGCCTGGTCTACAAGTTCGGGCCCAATGCCACCGGTTGGAGACCACAATATGATCACATCTCTATGAAACAAGCAAACAATGGGATACATAACTGAATTAAATACCAAAACACTCAGGTATTAACTCAACTATACTTACACTCATAGTTATACTCAAAGTTCCACATTTTTGCCGCATTTTTGACTGCATTTAAGAGTTTTGAAGAAAATATTTGCAATAATTTTTTTTTATAAACAAAAATCAATCAAAACTTAATTATTTTGAGATAAACTGCTGTTTTTCTTCGCTTCTGACTATCAATCAAAACATATGCGGTTTCGCAGTAATTATGCAATAATTTTCAGCCAAATGTGATCTAACTTTTTATTAACTCATTTCTTCCAAATGAAGGCATGAATTTTGATATTATTTTTTAATATATTTTGAAATGAAATATTTTATACAAATATTGAATGAATAGTTAGAGGGAATGGATAAACAAATATTATAGTAATTCTTAATTGTCTCAAAAATGCAAAATTTAGTCAAAATGATTTTGTTGTTAAACACATCTCTCAGTTATTATTACTTTCATTTGTAAATTTCAATAATTATTATGCATTTGAGTTAAATCTGTGAAAATCGTAGATTTTATCTTTATTTCCGCCAAAAATAACTTTATTCTCTATTTATTTCATTGAAGAAAAACTTGACTTCAGTTCAAATGAATTTTTTCAAAGATTTTCAATTATGAGCTTCAGTTGTATTTCAGTTATATTTTAAAATATTCTATGCAAACAAAAGTTGAATTGATAAATGAATATTTGGTCGTTTTTCACTGAAGGGTTTATTTTTAAAAATTCTTTGATATGAAACCAATAGTTGAATAAACACTTATCCATTCCTATTTATAACATTGGACCAAGACTTAACCCCTTTAATCCCAGCCCTAATCTCTGGTAATGGAATTGCAAATAATCCCTTCTTTTCAATGAAATTGTATATAAAACGGTACAAAACACTCATATAATCTTTGAGTAATCAAACAAACGATAGTATTATTGAAATATCTGTCAGAAGCCGGTGTTGTGTGCAGTCACTTGTCATCAATGGTTGTCTGAAATTTTGATTGTTTAAGTAGAATTAGAATTGATTTTTGCTTGTTGATTTTATTCTTGTAAATAGTCAAACAAATTATGTTTTGTTGATCTAAAAAATGACAGTTCAATAAGTCGAATGAATTTGTGACCAATTTATATGAAAAACATTTTGATCTCTAAGCCATTCAACGATTATTTTTAATTATTATTATATTATTATTTTTAAAACTTATTATTAGTTAATATACTCATTGCATAAGCAAATTGATTGAAAAAACCGGTAGTTTTAATACAACTTTCATTTGTTATGTAATTTTGTTTTGTAAAATAATTTTTGAGTTATTTTTATTCATATTATTGCTATTAATTTGTGAAGTTTTATCAAATTATATTGAAATCTGTTTTATTTTGAGTTTTAATTTTGGCGTTTTTTTGTCTTCTGTACTATACGTTCAAAAGAAAGTTTCTCTGAATTAGAAATTTTTTCAAAACCAAAATTCCAATCAATTCTGTAATTGAAAAGTAATGTTTTGTTCAGATATTTAAAATCAAATGTCTTTATAAACTGAATTAATATTTTGTATTTTCATTGTTTTTTGAATAAAAATTTTAAAAGTTCTCTGATAAAGTTGCCATTCATTCATAAGTTAATCTAATGTTTATTAATTATAAAAACGGAATAAATGTGATTCAATTAAAGTATGTGTTATCCAGTTTTCCAACAAAATAACAATTTTGTCAAATATTATCTGAAAAGCTAATAATATTTATCCCAAAAAGAAAATGTCCCGAAATTCGTCACTTAATTAGGTGTAATTACAAAATGATAAGGAGCTGATTATTTGAGAAAAATGATCTTTTAAGTGCAAACGGTTGACATCTAACATGCATTAAAAGTGCCTGTTTTCACACAATTGGTTGAGGTCTGTCCTAATGTTTATCCTAATGCCTTAACCAAAAAGAAGATCAATTCATTACAATGTCGTTAGAGTTTTATTCAAAATTAGGTGAAAATGGATAATAAAAGTCAAGTGAGTAATAAATAAGTGAAAACACTTTTACTCAGACTCTTTGTACCTATAATTAGATTATTCACAACTATTTTCAAAAACGATAATAATATAACATTTCTTACGAAACCTGTGAATAAAATACATATAATGTTATTCATTGAGTCTTTTTTGGTACTTATTTTAGTGAAACCACGAATAATAAAAAGCTTATTATCTTCAACGGAAAAAACCTATTAATTTGAGAATTATTGCAACAGAAAAGCGAAGCTAACGTTCACTTTATATCGTCAAAAGTGTTTTTTGGCTGACTTTTAGTGAGAAACTCAGTCAAAGTCATTAAATTAAGATAAAATCGGAGAGAAAAAACTAATTTAATTGACTAAAAAGTTGTAATTTAAGCGCTAATGAAATAAATAGCCATTAAATTAATTCTCATATAAATTAAATTAAATATAAGAGACCTTTATTTACACCGTAATTACCAATACTTGTATTTCTTTTGTAGTAATACAGAGTTTGACTTATATTCGACTGAATAGCAGTTTATTTATTACAAAAATCTAAACATTCGGATTCCGTTTCGAAGTTGTTGTCGTTCCCACGACAGCCTCCATATACAAATAAGTGACACCTGTCCGCACTTCTATTGAACGCCCATTTCTCGAAGTAAGCCCTACACATACCACTTATCGGCGGGAGTGAACAGATCTCTGAAAAATTTCAAATCATTTCAATCATTTTCAACCATCAAAATAAGTAACTTAATTGAAATAGAAAGGGATACAAATTTTGCCAAGTTAAAAACTAGTTCAAACTGATTACTTGAATATACCCTTCAGCTACGATACAAAGTTAAAGAAGCTAGGCTATTAAATGTGAGTTAATGATATTGGATCTATTAGTGCTACATGATTATTCTGATCCTGAACTTTAGAGTTTCAATGTCCTGCTACTGAGTTGAAATCTTTGCTGAAATCTAGGTGAAATCCTGATATTAGGCCTTAGGCTTAATAACTTATACAAGAGAGCAAACAGTCATCAAATGAGATCAACTGCAGAGAATACATAAATCAAAGAAAAAGGTGAAATCAATATTACCTTTTTTCGTCAGTGGTTTAGGAGTGGTTCTATTTTTACCAAATTTATTGCTGAATCTCAGGTTAATATTTTTTGGTTTGATGTTTCCATTTCCAAGTTTAGTTTGATTTAATTTTGCATGTTTAATTTTGACAGCAGTTGTTGTAAACAAAACATTAAAATAGAAAACAATTACTAATAGAGATAAACATGAAAATACTTTTGACATAATTTGCGGTAAAAGACCATTCATTTGCAATAAGTCTATTGATTTAATTCATTTCGTTGTTGCAAACAATAATTGCATTGAAAACCAGATGTTCTTAAAGCCAATATTAATTGAAATTTTTCTATCATTACCTCGATTTTATTAAAGTTTAATTATATTTTAGGCTAATTTCACTCTGGTTACTATCAGGTAAAGTTTTAACATTTGGGTTGATCAAATTATTTTGAATCTTGGAAATTTAATGAAATAATAAATTCAGTATTTTTTTATCACATGATTAGTATTCATCTGAAGAAATCATGAGAAATGAATTTAAATTAACCGAGATATGAATTCTGGCCAAGTTCTTCAAAAACTATTGATAAATCTCATCATTTAACTTAGCCATCGTTTTATCACAATTTTGGGGTTTGAATCCTTGGTATTTAATCTACACTTTTGACATTGAAAGCCACCTCAAGAAAGTATTGATGAGTTCTCTCTGTTTTCAATTATTTAAAAAACTAATTTTCTCTTCAATTCCTTATCACCGATCGTTTAGAAATAATTTTTTTTTTTTGATAATTATTTTTTAACCAGTTATCTATCAAATTATTAGAACTTTATAATAATAATAATAATAATTTCTTGAATATTCTAAGGCTATCCTAAAGTCTCAAAAATAGGTTATTATTTACACTTTTTTCTACTAAAGTTTTGATTTCAATTGAATGCAGCGTTCATTCAAATTAAATACCTGTTTATATGAAAAGCACTTTAATGGAAAAGTTGCGATGAATTAGTTGTGCATTGGTGATTCCTTTTTCATTTGAATAATACAAAGTAAGGCTAAGGTTTTTCCGGAAAATTATCATCATTTAAATTATTCGTTGCGTTAATAAATGGCTTTAAAAATAGTAATAATTTGGACGTAATCTCAATCTTAATACTATTTTTTTAAAAAAGAATTGAATTATAAATGAATTTATTTAATTCAAAGATAAAACTTTAATATTCATTGATTTCGAAATGATATTTGCGTAGACTTGGTACTCGCATTGAAACTCTTATTAAATTTTAATTTATCATGAATAATAATTTAATTATAATTATTCAGATAAATGTCTTATATCAAGATTTTGTTGTTGAGTCTCATACTATAAAGTGATCAATCAATTTAATTTGCATTTTTTATTGCAATTTTTGTCTTTCCATTTATATGAGAAATAGCGACTTTGTGTTCAAATTATTTTGAATATTTCAATGAATTTAGAAATTGATTGATTGAATCTTCATTTAAAATAAAGGAACACTTCTGTGATAATAATAAGAAGCAGACAATCAATTTTGATTCTTTATAAACATGATAATATTTTTTATTCCTGCAATTATCAAGTAGTTGATATAAAATTTTAATTCATTTGAACTCATCTTTTTTATTATCTATCATACAGTAGTTTTCAGCCAAAATTAAAATTTATAAATTCCTAGATATTCAGTTAAGTGATCAAAATTAGAATTAATTAACATTTAAATAAATGATCAAGGCTCAATTTTATTACAAGTATTGGTTCGATTTTATTCAGGGATCGCCATAGGGTGGATACTGTGGTCAAGAATTTGCCAAATACTCCTTGAGATTTAGAAAAAAATTGTAAGGGAAAAACCCAGAAAAATGGGTCCCCTCAAAAATGCAACAATTTTTCCCCGATTTCCGCCATTTTGTTGGCTATTTTCTATAATTTTATCAATTAAGTTGTATTTAAAGCAATTTAAGCGAAATAAAGTTTAATTTAGGCAAGAATAAGAAACAAAATGGCAGCTTCCAGTGGTATTTAATTTCGCCATCTTTAGAAAATACCCTTTATACCTCCTTTTATATTGGCTAAGGTTCGCAAAAAAATCCGCCATTTTACCCTATCCTTATACCCCTCCCTTAGGTCTCGGACTTTGGCGACCCCTGGTTTTATTTTAAGGTTTATTATAGACTATTTGGTTTTGATTTTGTATTCAACCATCATTTTATTCAAAATGTATTTTAGAATTAAATAATAAATGAATTAATGAATATATAAAATAAAGAAAATGAGATTTGATTGATGATTTCTTAATGAGTTAAGTTAGATTCATTATCTTCATGATACTTTTTTGGTAAAAGATTTTGAAAATATTGATCGCAAGTTCTAAGATAGGAATCAAAGTGTTTACAAATTATTTTATAGCATTACCATAATTTAAAAAGCTAATTTTTTTCAATAAACTGGTATAATCGAGTTCATTTAAATAATAATTTAAATATATAAAACTTTTTTTTTTTAATATTCAACATTAAATTTATTCTAAATCTTCACTCTTTTTCAGAATAATAGCTTGGAAAATAAGGTCAACATTGTACAAGTTTGATTTATGAAATTGACTTGAATAATTTTAATTAGATTGAAGTTTAATTTAAGAAAATCCTTAATTGTTGTTATTAAAAATTGTGTTACCATGTGCAACAGGAGATGCTTTACTATGTGCCTAATGTTTCGATCAGAGGTGGCCAATAGGGGTATGTATTTCGTAAACTGAAAGCACTCCTCCACCACCGCAAGGCTCCGGCGTACGAAGCGGGCCTGACATTTTTAGGTACATTTTAGGATTTTGTGATAATGTTGACCAATCAGACATTTTTACAAATGGCTGCCAAAAATCCGTCATTTTGTTCTTTATTTTAAGGAATTTGCAAACTTGCAGAATAGCCTTATTATAGCATAATTTAGGCTTAAAAACACCGAAAATGAGCCTATTTTAGAAGAACTATATCCATCCGACATTTTACCCTATTCCACCAGTACTTTTTGACAAAATATTCTAACATAATTGGCCCTCTAGACGCAAAATTTTGAGATTTGGCCTCCAATCTTTTCGAAAGGTCATTTGAACCCATCCTACAGTCCCTCCTAAGGTCTTTCAACGATTTAGCGACACTTAAAATTGATAGAAATATTTGATTTCTTAGCCTGGTTCTTTTTGAGTTTGTAATGAGGTTTTGAATGAAAATTAATTGCATCTTGCAAATATATAATAAGATAAAAGTTTTTTAATTAAATAAATTACCCTTTTTTGAAGATTAGAGACATCGTGGACGTTTCCTCGTGTGTGTATTTAGCATCAAAGCTTATTTCCTCTAAACCACTAATTTTAGAATTTATTATAGGATTAAATGTTCTTGGTCAGCAATACAATAACTATTATTAATATCCATATTAATAATAATGCTCTATTAAATATTTCTAGAGTCTATTTCCTACTCTGAGTGATTAAGGGCCAATAAAAAAATGCTAGGATGTCATCGATCAATTTAACATGCAAAGCATGTTATAAATTATATCGAAACACAGGTTATTTTTAGTACATTGAAGTGCAAAATGCTTTTCTATTTTTTCTATTGACAAACAGAGCAAGTTCACAATTTTAATTCACATATTCTATTTTAAAAATGTTATCAGTCAAATTTATTAAAAGTATAAAAATATTGGTTATTTAGTTTATCAACAGTTATAATAGACATTATGGATAAGAACTTTCAGGTCCAATTAAAAACCTTGCTAGAAACAATAAATTGCAATGCATTTTTTTTGTAATTTTGAATTTTGGTCGTCAATATTTTAGGTTAATACTTGGTTAATACCAAGCAAACTGGGAAATTCAAATTGTGAAAATATACTTACATCCGGGATGTGCAAAATCCGTGACCCAAGGGGGGGGGTTATAGGGAGGGGATTTTTCAAAAACAAAAACGCTCATTTTTCGTGATTTTGTTCTTAAATACGATTATTTTCGGTGATTTTAAGAATAAATTAGCTTAATTAAGATAATTTATCAAGGTTTTAGTCAAAATTTATTAAAATGACCTTTTTTGGCCGCCATTATTAAAAAAAAATTACAATTTTTTATGATCATTTTCTATACGTTTGTATGAGACAATAAATCACCAAATCTCAGACCTAGGGGGAATATTTCAGAAAATCCCCACTTGTACATCAACTTACTAGCAATTTCTTTCTGAATTGTAATATTTTAACAATTATGAATCTCCCCATGCATATTTAGAATAAATTTATTTAATCACTATCAAGCTAATATAAAATTTAACTTGAATAACTTGCACAAACATTTATATACAATATTCAACTGAAAATTCAATTTATTACTTGTTCGTTTATTTTTTGCGCTGACTTTACCAAGGCGCGACTGGTGACATTGGTTTGTTCAACATAGATCCAAATGAGAATCTACTTATCATATATATGAATGACTAACTGATCCAGTATCATTTAATTATGTATCAGAGTGAGAACAAAAACAACCTGCCCCCTTAAGGCTTGTGCAACAAAAAAAAAGTATTCAAAAAAGTCACTTAAGCCTTGATAATTTCAAATTACTTTAAGATCGGATTAGCATCATATTTGTGTCACCACTACATAGACTTTAATATCTATAGATTTAGACGTTATATTTTTTAAATAATTTTCTTCGACTATCGGATCTAATGCTCTATTGTCAACACATTTTTTATATTTTTAATGATACTCTTGTTCTATGTCTATGTTTCAACAGTGGTGAGGGACAAAATTTGCAATTTGAGTCTGGGTCACTGATAAGTAGCTTTCACATAAACAATAATTTGAAAATTATATATTCTAAAACTTCTTAATAGTAGAAAAAATTTATTTATTTGTGATTTAATTGATTTTGCACACCATTTAAAGTGGCATCATTTTGGCCCAGTTCAAATTATTCAACTTTTTTTAAAAGAAATTACCAAAATTGAAAATATCTTCAATATCTTTTTCAAATGTTTGTAAAATTAGATACGTTTATCAAAATATTGCTTATTCTGTCCAAAAACCAAGTGCACAAGTAAAAAAAGCTAGGGTGGGCCAACTGTCAAAATTTTCCGTCTGGGGTGGGGGCAAGTACGTGGTGACCCCTAAATAAATGTAAGGGTGTGCTCAGAATGTTAAAGGCCATAAATTAATAGTACTTATAATCAGCTATTTATGAAAAAAAATCATTTAATTATTTTTATTTATATATGAGTTATTCAAATTTAACCCAGCGCAAAACAATACGGAACAAGTAATAAGATTAAATATGCTCTTCCTGTACTGCTCAAAGTATGGGTAAATTTAGTTGAATTTAGCTTATTTAGCCATTTGCAATAAATAACATCCTGCTATACTAATTGCAAGGTATTGTTTTGGATTTTTGTACAAGATTAGGTTATTTATATTTAAAACACCTTACACACGTTTCGTATGCTATATATTCTTTTTGTTGGAATCTAAATGCGATTGGTATAGCCTGGATAGTCCATTTTATAAATCAATAATGAAATCAAAAATTTAAACTCAAATTAAATTCAATGAAACGCTATACTTATAATGTAGAGTACCAGATGGTTTTAAGTAGAGATGCACAATTTACATTATATATGGAGGGCTATTCCAAAAATGACAGCCGGAAATGGCAACCGGAAACGTCCATTTTCTGTTATTTTGCTCTTAAGTGCCCTTATTTCCAGAAATTTTAAACATAAATTAACTTAATTAAGCCAATATTAACTTGCTATTCATGTTTTAAAGCTAAATTTCTTAAAATAATTGACAAACTAGTCGACTTTTTGGTTGCCATTATTGAAAAATAGCCGCCACGCTTTGCACCTATAGGTTTGATTGAGATCTGTTTCTCAGACCTGATAGGAAGTCCCCCTCTCCCCCTTGAGCATTCCTGGTTTTATTAATTTTGTTTTATAATAAATGTATTTATGTGAGCGTTGAAAATAGTGAAAGGTGTAATTTATATATAATTTGAAGATTCTTTTGTTTTAAAAGAAATTGATTATCTTTTGTCGAATTGAGTGATCGGAGCCGTTATGTCAGCGAATATAAAGGTTTAAAAGCAATCATTTGTTTATTATTTAAGTTGAATATAAAGTTCAGAGAAAATGAATCGCTTCCACTGTTGTCTGGAATTCATTATTTAATTTTAATTATTATTTAAAACCGACATTTTTCTGGTTAATTACTCCGAAGAAAAATCAAATATTTTGATTACATATTAAGTGTACTTTGAATTTTTTCCCGAGTTTTAAATAATTGGTTCTGGATATAGCGGTGGCAATGAGTTAGTACTCGAAGGCTTTTCAAGTCTGATGTGAGCCTCAATTAAAGGACAACTAAAACGGGATTTTTAAAAAAGTCAATAAATGAAATTCAATACAAATATTTGGAAAAAAATCAAAATCAAAATAAATATTTGCAAGATTTGATTGAAACAGAAAAATAAGAAATCAAATAAAACTCTAAGGATTTTTGATTACTTATATTTTAGTTAAAAGTAAATGATTTGCAAAGATTTTTATGTTGAAATTATTGACTGGTCCAGGTCCTGGATTGCTCACATATTTGTTAAAAGATTAAATCGAGGTAAATATGTAGAGCTGTGGACCCAGTTTAACAACATTTGACAACTAATATAGCGTCCAAAAAAACCTTTACTTCAATTACCATTGAGTTCATATTAGAGGATATCAATAATGATAAGAGAAGGTAACCTTCACTTCAAGTTCTGATAGACTGATACAATTGATTACATAAAGCAGTGAAAAAGTTGTTAAAAGCTGTGCAGCACTGAATAGTTTGTGTCATTTGTTTGTTTCATTAATTTATTTGGTTCGCAAACTTGTAGTTTAGTTCAAACTCATTGGACGTCTGACTAAATCTCTGTTGACATCACAATTGATGGCATCCATTGACTTCACAAAATGGGATCAGGACATCGACAATCCTGAGGCCAACAAGCAGGAGCTGTATGACCAGTTAAAGGCAGCGTCCAATTGTGGGCCCAATCACGTCGACTACTTGTGGCGTCTGACCAAGGGAGCGCTTGTTCTTGCTGATTTGGCCGAAAAGAACAAAAACAAAGACAAATGCAAAGCCTTTACTCAGGAGTCGTTAACTCACGCAAAGAAAGCCATCGAAGCTGATCCCAAGTCGTTGGAGGCAAACAAATGGTATGTCTGACTCTGAGCTATATCTTAGTTATAAATCGATTATGGAATCAATGAGTGACTCAATGACTGACAAAAGCAATAAATCAAAGAATAGAAAATACATAATTTTAATGGTCGACTGACATCTCTCTTATATAAACGAGATTGATTTATAGCCAAGGTTAAATGAATAATGATTGTTCGAAATTAAACAATTGATTGACCACTTCTTAGGGATTTCGGGTTTTCAAATGTTTTGCTGCAAATGCCTTTTTAGCCAATCATTGGCTTATATTAGTACTGAAAAGATCCTTGAATCCGGTTTTTTCATTATAATAAGGTTCAGCCGTACCTGTGCTAAGAGTGCTGCACATCAAGAATTAATTAGGCATTGATTTGAATAATTTAAAGTTAATATTAGTTTAAATTGAATTCAAAGATGACTTTTCTATTGAAGGGAATTATTGCAGTACTTTTGGATTGTATTTATGTTTCGCTCTAATAGTGGTTAAAAACTCAACCTTCAAATCTCAACAAAAACTTAATTTTGATTTTTCTCTATTAATAATTGCATTAATATTTTTTTGTGTATCCGTTGTGTAAATAATTATAGAATAATAGAAAAGACATTTTGAAAGCAAACCTCTATTTCAACAACAGTTAGAAATTCATTTAAAATCCTGGTTCGAAAAAATAGCGCTAATTTTCTCTGCTATTCACTGGAAACTCCTGAAAAGCTGCTACTAATTACACTTTCTTCAAAATTTTGGGAATTTTCAAAAGTGGAATTTTCGTGAAATCTTGTCGAAGAAAGAGAATAATAGGACTTAAGTGAAAATTTTGACTTTTTTCTCACTCAAAACAGTCACTCAATTTGAATATCTTTGAAATCATGTATTCATTTCTTTCGTTTTTATGCCTGAGCCTAATTTTCCAATTGACCTAAAAAATTAGAAAACTAGTGAAATTGAGAGCAAATTCACCGCTAGTTTTGTTGTTTTGCATTTGAACTTCAAATCAAATATTAATTTCATGTATAAAACATGTAATAATCTCTCGAATATATATCTTATTCGACACATACCTCACGATATTCAGACATACTTCTGATTAGACGTTTGAAAAGTTCATTAATCATGTATTGAATATTGACTTAATTTCTATGACAAGCCTTGAAATGTTGGGTTCGCAGAGACGCCACTTTTTAATTCAAACCCATTTCTAATGATTGCCAATAATTATCTAATAATTGAGTCACAGTTGAGGGTCTACTCAAAAAACTTATCAAAACAATTGCGGTTTAACTGTGAAAATGCCAGAACTTATCATTTTATACTCAAGCATATGAATGGCTTATCAAAAGTTCAAAGATTTATATTTATTATCAGGGAGGATTTAAAAAATTTTTTTTGATAAAAATTCGAGTAACATGAATAATTATGGGTCAGGTATTGCGCAGCGGTGGGTCGAATAGCACCATTCGTGGGCACCAAAGAGCGCATCCAATACGGACATGAATTCAAGAAGCACTCAGACATCGCTGTCTCTATCGAACCCAATGATAGGCTTATGCATCACATGTATGGCCGCTGGTGTTATGAAGTGGCTGGTCTTAGCTGGATGGAAAAGAAAATCGCTGCCACCTTTTTCGGAACACCTCCCGAGTCATCTTATGACGAGGCTTTAGCTGCACTAATGAAAGCCGACCACTTGAGACACCTCTGGATTAGCAATCAGTTATGGATCAGCAAAGTATTGATCGCACAGAAGAAATACCCCGAAGCTATTAAATGGATCGATGAAGCGTTACAATTGGAAGTGGTTACCGAAGAGGACGCTGTTTGTCGCGAAGAACTGGTCGACCTTCAAAAGAAGTATTCCAAACATAGACAATGAATTGGTGTCTCTTTTAAACCAATTTTGTGCACAAATTCTATTCAGAAAATTTAAATTTTATTAATTAAATAAATTATAAAATTAACATAAAATACATTTTCTAATTAGAAAACTATTGAAATCAACCAAAGAGTTAACACTAATTGATAACAAATGTTTAGTTTTAATAAATTTTTAGACAAAATCAACGAAAATTGTTTAAACGTCTTCATCGACATATGGAAAGATTGTAAGACTGGTCTCATTGGAATCACCCGTAACTCTGGTCTCTTCATTCGGCAAAAGAGCCGAACATTCGTTTAATGATTCGGTCGAATCGTTTCTGAAGTCTTTTGGTGACAATAGACCCGTTGACGAACTGCTGTCACCCTTTTCACGACTTTTTTCAATTATGGAAGAACTCTCTTCCTCTGCGAGCGCCACATCTTCTTTAGCTTCTTTGGCTTCTTTATTAACGTCTAGACTGTTATCTTTAGTGCTGGTCAGCGGTATTTCCTCGACATTGGCATCCCCTTCATCTTTATTAAGAAATCCTGCGCCACGCCTTGACTTTCTGAATCTGAATGTTTTCCTGCTCTGGGCTTTTTGACGCTGAAGTCTGTGTTTCATTTGTCTGTCTTCATCGGGACTATCTGATCGGGAAGCCCCCGATCCCTCACCACCAGATAGTTTTCTAGCAATGGCTGTTCTGATCTCTTGTTCGTCATCAACAGTAACACCTTCTGTTAGAGCTTCAATGCTGGGACCACTGAACGAACTGTTTTGAGAGGCCGTCCCTTTTTTCGAACCTCTTTTGATGTGTAGCGTTGACTTTCGGAAGAGTTTTGGTTCTGATTGTGCCTGAGTCTGACCCTCCGAGTGTAGTTCTGCCAAATTGCAATTCAGATCAATTTTAATGTTCTAATTGGTTTGAGATAATACCCCTTTCAAATGGTTCTTTTGGGTCCGGATAACTGGTTCGTCTTAAGAATCCCTCCATTGCTTTCTTGCCATCGCGAGTGGACGACAACTTTACGCTTTGATTTCGGGGTGGAAACAATCGCCTCTCTTTACCACTCAATCTAAAACTAAGACCTCTTAAAAGAGAGGGTTTAGAAGTTGTCGGTGTTTGGACTGTCTCTCCCTCTCCAGAATTTTGTTGACCACTTTGTTGAGCGTTCGAATTTGATGAACTAATGTTCGACAATCTGGAAGCACTGGCAGCCATTTGAGTGAACGCAAAACTGAGTCGGCCTTCTGGTTGTCGATCACCACTGCTTTGGTCCGGAATTATGGACTTATTACGTTCGTCAACATTAGTGACAGCCTTTCTATTTATCAGTTCTTCTCTCAAAGTCCGCATTTCTGACATCAAACTTACCAACAGTTGGCCTGAAATCAATTGAAATTATAAGTAATTGATTGCATTGAAACCATTTGACCAAACCTTTTGATCTGTTGAGTGGTAGACCCACTCCCATCATCTTGTCTTTAATCTGTTGCTGATAATGATACTCCTGGTCATTGTCACAGATTTTCAACAGATATTTGCATTTAATAACAGGAAACAATAAAAGAAAAAGTGGTGTTCGATAAGTGACGACAAAGTCTAAGAAGTTCCAAAGAGTGAGTCCTCCTTGCATTTTACTGCCCAACTCTCGAATGGTCTTTGAAATGCGATACCATTCTGTTATCAATTGGCGTTCGAAGCAAACCATCATTATTTTCAAACCTAAACACAAAACTCATATTAACTGATTGTGGAGGATTCAAAGAAAGTGACCTAGAAAGCCAACTTGGTGCAATGAGCTCTGCATCATTTGATGCAAACCTGAAGACGAATCGCTGCCTTTAACTGGTTTCGATGGAATCGGTTTCAAAGTGTTGAGAATAACAGTGAGAGTGAAATTAATGTCACATTGTCTAAGTTTTGGGACTTCTTTGAGGCCACTACTGATCCGAATACACATCGGGTAAATCAGATTCATTAAATATATTTCGCTCTTTTCTGGGGAAGAGAAGGCGCCGCTGCACACCGTCTCCAGAGTTTGTGTTTCTCCCAACTGAAGCATTTGCATTGCAATCAAACGGACGGCCACTGATGTGAAGCCTATAGATGTGCAAGTATCATTTAAATTATAGGTTATTGTTATTCAACAAAACAAATGGTGATACCTGGAGGAGACGACTGTGAAAGCGCTACTGCCCAGGAAGGCAGAGTTGATGCGCTCTCGGCCGGGCCATGAGCCTGGTCTCCAAGTACAATATTCTGACAGACAGATATCAATGACTTGAGATGTGGTAAATGAACAATATATGGGTGTTTGACAAAAGTGAGGTAAACTCCTTTAAGTAGTCGTTTAGCGGCCTCCCAATCAGTTGACCGCTTTATGGCTGACTTTTTTGCTATTTTGGTGAATGTCTTGTCTAATCGCCTCAATACCATGATGAGGGCCGGCCGCATCTGTTCTTGACGCCACTCACTGTTTGGTAAAATCTCATTCATATAACGTACTAATCCCCTACAGGCCATAGTCGGGGGATCGTAGGGTGCCATTTTCAGCAAACTATGAGCTATCTCTGCGAGTCTCAAATGACACTTGACATCAAGTAATTCATAAGTGGATCCCTTTTGATGCAAATCCGGCAGTTTTTTACTCAAATCAGCCAAACGAGCGGTACTTCTGCTCAAAAACTCTGCCACCACTTTGAGCAATACATCGCGCGGTCGACGAAATTCCGTTCGCATGAGTTCCCCATCACTTGTGTCCGAATATTGGTATGTCGGGCGACTACGAGATGATTGCGGGTAGTAGTTGTCCGGTACATATCTGTTTGGATTAGCGCTAATCTCATTATTATTACATTTGAATCTGAAATCTCAAAGTTTGTGTTGACGTACTTTGAATGGCTGTCATCATCGATCTCAACCGGTGGACTGTATGCCCCTTTTGAAGCATTCTTAATGCTAGAACCTCTCAAATCGATAGCCCGTTGTGGTCCAGTGAAGTTTCTGCCAATTGACTCATATATTAGAGTAGTACTGACTAATGAACAGTGTAAATTGACTAATCATCAAATAATGGCTGAATTAGCTTAATTATGCACTCCTGAACTATAAGTGATGAGAACAAACCTGGTCAGAGCCTCAGAGTTATAGATCAGGGTTTTCATGCAAACCGATACGTTATGAATCATTTGCAATTCGGTTCGCGGTCCTCCCGGTGTCTCCTTCTTTGTAGTCAAGGTTTGCATGTGCTTCAAATGCAATGGAAGTATAGCCTCCAAAACAATTAGCATTTGATGACCTCTTTCAGTGTCTGCTGCATATGAAACAACTGTAACACAAAGGGATATGGCATCCAAAACCGTCAGAGTCTCCGCGTCCATTTGATAACAAAAGTCCAGAGCCTTCAAAGGTTTTTCTGCTTCAACCAATTCCAGAATATCCAAGGGATCGACGATATATTTTTCCAATGACTGGAGAAGTTGAAAAAATGCCCTGGGCTGTACTTTACTGGCATCACCGAAATTAGATGACAAGTCCAAATCCAATATCGGTGCGATTGCACCAAACATTTGCAAAACAAATGGTTTTCTGTGCAAAATATAGAACTGTTTGCAAACGAATTCAATGGTCCGACAGAGCAGTCCATTCGTCTGATGATTGGAATAAATGCGACAAATTGTAGGAATTATGAGTAAATAGCCGTTACTCGCAAAGATGTTTCGAAACTGATGGGCCCCGTTTATATACGTGGCCATACATAGTCTCAACATGGATGCATTCTCACAGTGAAGAATGAATGCTCCGTTCACTACATTCAAAAACAGATGAATATCTGCCGAATTAGCGAAGAATCCACTCGTTGCCTCGAACATTCGAGCTACTAGCTTCACCCAGACTAATTTGTGAAGTGTATCCATTCCAAGCACTTCTTCGCCGGTAGAGCCAGAATATAGGCTGAAATTAGATTCGAGTGCTTTACGAGGAAATGACGGCAATTTCATTAGCTCTTCGTGAAGGAAAAGAACTCTTTGAATGCCCAGAAAAGATGACTTAACCAGAGATAGACTCATCAAACTCTGGAATAGAGATTTATGAAATTGACATAAAGAAAATTTGTCTTGCTCATACCTTTCCTAATTCGACGAACTGTAGAGTGAAAGCTTGTCTCTGAAGTTTATCGAAAGCTTCGTTTGGATCCATGTGAACTAATGATATTTGCGGATATTGTGACCGCTTGAAGAAGTAGAAGTCCCGTACAAATGCATTCAAATTATGCATTTGGTCTAATAGTTAAACAAATGGATCAAATCTTTGAAAAGAACTCAATATAATAATCAATACTTGTTTTGGAGTCGACCAAAAAGTACTCGTTGTGTTCACTTTCATCGATTCCAAAGAAATCCAGGCTATCGGTCAATATTTGTGAGAACTGTGTGTCTTCGTGTATCGGAAATTGAGAGGGGATGACACTGGCATCAGGTCCGTGAACTATGATCTTCTTAGCACTGGGAACGTTGGCTGTGATCAGGAGAGAAGCATCACATTGTTCTTTGCGCAGCACTTGCTTCAGATCTTTGAGGAATAAGCCGTGAACGTTAGGGATAACCAACCATAAAATGGACAAAACTGTTGCAATCACTTCTTGGCTGTTTTCTATGGGTGCTCTCACGTGAAACATTACAAACCCGATCATATAGTTATAGAGGGTGAACGCCGCCTGTGCCGGAAGTCTTGGCATGAATCTAATCAGTCGTCTCAAGATCTGGAAAATGACGGACTGTTTCTCTCGAGTCAACCTCTCGAGGAAATGACGCAAAAAGAGAGCCGAGTCCTCGACAAGACAGTGCCAAATCACTTTATAGGCTACTTCATATACAGCACTACCATCAACACTGACTTGTGGGTCGTCCAACAGATTGATTATTGTGACGGCAGCTGAGCACAGACTGGAGGGAAAGACTGCCTGTGCCAGCTTTCATTAAAACAGTAGTTAAAAAACTAATCATTCAAAATGATTTCAAAGCAAACCTGTATGTGATGTGCAGGCATTCTATCCGTTTCTTCATCTTCTCCATCGTGTTCTTCGACTGTATGGAATAGCGCCGGTTCATAGGCTGCCTGAAGAGTGATGGGCACCGCAGAGATGCGATAATTTTCCCGCTCTTCCCTCAGTTTGTCCTCCTCCTCCTGTAAGGCTCGGGCCACTAGTTCAATTTGTTGTTTTCGGCGGGTTTTAGTGGCCGCCACAAATGACCGTTGAATTTGTGGCTCCTGACTGATAGTCACTTCTTCTACTTTGGATTTAGTGACCGGCATATAAGGTGGGTCTACAACTGGTATCGATTCCAAAGCTATTCTCGGAGACGGAAGAGTGAACTCTATGGCCGGCGGCGGCACTTTTAAGTAGAGATGTGCCCCTTCTTCCAGACGGGGCCAAAATTGGTATCTATTGCTCCAAATCTTATAGAATTTATTAATAGCAACGGTTCTTCGCAAAGGATTTTCGTGGTTCAGCTCCTTCTCCAATAAATTGTTGACTAATTTTGGAAACTTGAGGGAACACATAATAAGAGCCACTGATGCGGACGCACATATTTCTGGATCATCTTCGAGAATCAAATTCCAGGACAAATGTGTCAGATCCTCGAAGTCTGATTGGGGTAAAACCAATGCCCCCTTCACCAACATTGATATGGGAGCCACAAATGGATTCTTGACCTGAAGATTCACATATTTTAGGGTTGGATTCTCTTCCCTTTTAATAAGAGATTTATTGTTTGCCACTTCTATAAATGTCTTTCTTGGATCGTCTGTTTCAGAGGTTCCGGCTTCGATGTCAATATTATGAGCCAAAAATGTGGTACTGCTATGAATGGAGTGGTGGCCATGACTTTCTTTGTCGATATTATGGCCAACAGATATCTTTCTGCGAATGGGTGAGGAGGGACCCGTCACAATTTTCTTGAGTTTTTTCTCTTTTTTGGCCGCGTCCTCCTTGTCTTCAAATAGTTTAAGGGAAACTAAATCTGGTTGTGTGGGCGGCGCCTCTTCTGTATAAACTTTCTGAACAGCTTTGATGAGCCGAGAACTGGACCGCATTATACGTCGATAGCAATTGTGTTGACAATACTGCTGATGAGTGCATTGGAAAGTCATTATTGTATTGATTGTCGACATTATTCTAAGCCATGGGATGTTATTCGTGATCTCAGTGTCATCAGCTTCGAGTCCATCGCTTGGAGTGTCAGGTGTTAGTCCATCATCTGACATAACACCCGGGGATTCATCGCCTTCAATGTTAACAATAAACGATATTCAATAAAACAGTAAAGTTTGAGAATAAAATATACCCGAAATTCTCTCCGAAGTGTCAGATCTTTCCGAAACGCCACTCACTTTACGTCTGGATCTCAAAGAGTCTGAGCGCCGGAGTATTGAATGTTTTTGATTATCGAATTCGTCGTCTTCGACAACAGTTGAAGAGCGATGTTTTGAAGCACTTTTACGCTCTGATCCTTTCTTAAGTTTAATACTTCTTCTTTTAAAGCTTCCGTGACCACTACCGCCTGTCGAACGCCGCAAGAGATGTGGTCGACCAGGAGGTCCGGCTTGTGATAATCGTTTCTTTTCTAGTGAACCTGGGATTAGGTCATCGGTTGCAGAGATACTGCTGTTGGACTCTTCTTCTCCATCTGCCTCTTGAAGAACAAAACTAATACGTCTTTCACCCAAATTCGGATGAGAGAAACCATCGATTGGGCCGACATTTGCTTAGATTTTAAAAACATTTAGACAAATATTTTAGAAATACTTAATCAATATATATATATATACTTAAAGCCATAGACCAGCGCCTGTTGGCCGTGACTGTCCTTGGCTCGAATGTGGAACCGCGTCCTCTTATAGATGAATGGGAAGAGCGAGTTGGCAAATATTGATGAGTTTCTCTTAGAAAAGCGGTGATCTCATACAGGAGCTGACAGGCCACTAGTTTTAAAGCAAAAGGACATTCATTTCCTGATGGATTGACAAAAGCCTCGTCGAGAAAGTCCTCGTCTTCGTCGTCGTTCTTAAGATTTCTTCTTTTGCTGTCATCTGTAAGATTTGGTAACGACTTTTCGGTATTGATTTCATTCTGAAGTATCTCTTCCATTCTGGCCCCTAACATTTCAGCCCATTGATAAAAAGCACGTCCCGCTGCCTTCTGCAGCACATTTGATGCCCTCCCTTTGATAGCTGACTGGGAACCGGCTCTCATTGGACCAGAAGGTCTGAAAATATTAAAATTGTGTCGCATCCAAACTGGCCAAAGACCCCGATTACAGCGATGCACAAAATAGGCGCATTCAAGATAGAAAGCAGCCCTGGCCACAACTGGCGCCCTAATGTCCAGCATAGCGGCTATCAAAGGCGGATCTGGCAATGTTCCCGGAGTGCAGGATTCCAGGAGAAACTGGAAACGAATCATACCATCTTTGACAGCCGGCAACGAAACTAATTTGGATTCGCGGATCAAAATCATGTCGCCGTCAGTTGCAGTCCTGTCGAAGTCAAATGAGTTGCGACGCGACATATCCGGTGTCTCTTCAAACGAGCCATGTTTTGATTTACTTTTACCAAACACAAACCGAAATTGATCTTCCATTCTTTTGCGTGCTTTACCAAAAGTCGAATGGTGTGTGCCTTTCTGCACACCACTTCCTGTTCCACCTAGTATTGAACTTCCTTTGATAGTCTGGCGACTAAAGCTGGCCCTCCTCACCATCTTTTCAGTCGATGGCTCTGAAGATGATAGGTATGCTAGAGTTCCACCGTTATCAAGAAGAACAGCTGACTCGGGATGGAGTGAACTGGACTCAGATTTGGTTCCGGGTTTGAACCAATTGGTGAAATTGAAAGGTTTCGAATATTTGGCGCTTTTAACCTGTTTTTGCAAAATCATAACCGCGTCGTCGTCTGTAATAGACAGTCGAGGAGATGCCGACCTATGCACTCGTAGAGCACCTGTACTGCCGTGACTTTGGATCAAACCAGTGCCTGGGAGTGGCCACTCGTTCAACATTTGACTTTCCTCGACTATGCTTTGATTACTAGGAGCTGGTTTGATTCCAGCAGTGCTGCTCTTCTTCTTGAAGAACTTACTCTTATGAGTAGTCTTCTCCGACTCATCAGCCAATTGTTGAGTTGGAGAGTACTGTCCACTTCTAATGTCTTCTGCCCGACGCATAGCTGATGAGCTTTGATGCAAATCCTTCTTGTTAAGGAGTTGTGCACTGTCCATTAGTCCACTCAAAGCTACTTTCCTGAAAGTGCCGCCGTGACTGTCCCTGAAATACCATTCAAAATGAATTTATAAAATTAATTAAAAGGTTTGAATGAAACCTTATATAAGTAATGAATTGTCTGATCTCACAATACAGAGACATATTCTCTTGAAGTTTGATTTCTTTTGTCATTTTCGTCAATCGAGTGATCAGTGGTTTAAAAATAAAGTTGATTATAACCCCTTCGATGCCTATCATTCAAATAAAGGTGTCAGACAAAGTGGTTTCTTTTATTTTTTCATTTTCCTACCCTTTGGTCCCATTTTTGTAAAGCCAGCGCCGAAATTAGTTGTATAACCGGTACGAACAGCATTACCGGTAGTCGAGTCCATTGACTGTTGACTTATTAACGGAGTATTTGACTGTTTTCTTATTTGTGACAATTGATTGACCGGAGAAATCGAGTTATTGTGAGATTCGGCACAGAATCCAAGGAAAGCATGAAAAATGTCGACAATTTCTTGAATATTTCTTCTGTTTACCATTTCGTCAAAAAAATTGCCAAAATGTGATTCTGAAGACTGATATAAATAGGAAAGAGTAATAACAACGGAACGCTTCAGTTGAATAGCATCTTCCTCCCGATGCCCTTCACCACAGCCATGAGGACATCCCAACTGCTTGATTAGACGGGTAAGTGTATCCATAAACAAGTGATGGATTGATAGCTCTTCATTCTCAGTAGAAATCTTGCTCTTCGAGACAGTATTGGGGCCATCTATTAAACCTCCCGGGGTAGAAACAGTTGCAGGACTTACAGGTCCATCACATTCGACCTCAATCGGTGGAATAAATGTGGGAATAGCGCCCATATTTATCAAACGATTCAAAATTTCATGAATTGATTTGCAGACTTTCAAAGAGCAAACAGATTCTTTTAGTGATATTGAGTGGACTGCCTTTAAAATGACAATAAGACTTAACTGTCCTTTTTTCGTGACATAATTAGTAGAGGCCGGGGCTTCAGTGGTCGTTTCAGTGTAATAACTTATATCAGTGTCTGTTTGACTGCGAGTTATTCCTAATTGTCGAGAGTTCAGTGAAAACAGATTATAAACGGACTCGTCTTTTGGTGAGTCGTTTCCCTCTTGATTCAAGAAAAACTGTATGGAAGTGACGGGTGAGTGTTCCGTGATTGTAATGATGGGAAAGGGCACACTGTATGTCTGAGAAGCCATCTTTTTGGGAGATTTTTTTTCGGGGATCAAAAATCGATTCGAACTTTTGGCATCTGATGAACTACTGCCGAAACGATCCAGCAATAAGTGCAGGGATGGCATAGACCTTCCCCTTTGCATCTCTGACTTCTCCAACCACTTAATATCAGGGATTTTTGACTTTCCGTCTTCATATCTGCCAATTGCTGACTTGGGTCGAGGAGGAGGAGGAATCAGTTCTTTAGATCTGAAAGTGGTATCATTCTTATCCCTGTGCTTTTGGTGCAGCAATTTGTTAGAAACAAAGTCATCGCTATCTTTCAATTTATCCAAATTCTGTTCGGAACTGATTTTATCTTCCAGTCCTTTATTCAAATCACTGGTTGATCCCTTTTTTTGGCGTTTGGGGGACTTTACCTTCTCACTAGCAGTTCGTGCGATCGATGAAGGGTTGGGGGAACCAATGAGACTGGTAAAACCAGCTAGTCCTCCTATACCAGGCAGTCCTGAAAATGATGATCGACGCAACTCTTGTATTGAAGGCGACTTTGAGGGCAGTGCACTCTCGTTATCTAAAGTAAGTTTAGGTATTTGATCGGATCTATCCTTTTGTTCGTTAGTTGTTTGAACAGGAAATTCTTTTTTTGGTAATGGAAGGGAAGAACTTCTGTTTCTGGATTTATCTTTGTTGGACAGATCGGTATTAATCGATTTCAGTCTAATTAATAAAATCAAAATTTAACAAAATCTCAATTATTATCAAATGTTTTAACCGATTGAGTAGGAAATTGAGTCCCCATTCGATACCATCTTCGAGCCATTGCGAAGTGAATAGACATCTAAGAACCGCCACATCTAAATACGTTGCCATTGAAGGGTCGGACAACTGTTTAGTTTCGACATTGAAATGTTTTTTCTCTATAGAACTACTGCTTTTTGTCGGAGTCGCAGATTCTTTGCCTTCAATCTTCTCAATAGAAGCACTGGATGTGGCACCAGTCGGAAAACTTAAATATGGACCAGGAGTTGGAGTTGGCACTGGTGTTGGCGTTGGTGTCGGTGTCGGTGTAATTGGCTGCTGCTGATCGAACGAACTGGCCATTGAAGGAGTCGGTGTATTTTCACCTCGACCTATCATTACAAGAAATTTTTATTCATCGCAATTGAATCTTTTCATTCAAACCTTTCTTACCACCAGAAACACCGAGAAAAACATCACCAAATTTGGGAAGGGCTGATTTTTTCTCGTGTCTTGTTGCCCGTAATATATTGCGCTTCGGTTTGACCTGAGCTGTGAAACTGGTTATACTGTAAGCAGAAAGTAAAAACATTTTATCGAATTATCGAAATTAGTGATCAATACTCCGGATGTGAGTTTGCAAACAAAGGCGACCATATCTTATATCCATTCTCCAGACGAAAACTGGTCAAAAAGTCAGACCCTTTTAATCTTGGTATAAGCGGCGCGAATAAATAAATGAAGACTTGAATTGTGGTAATAGGAAGCAAATAATGGTCGGGTCTTCGAACCACTCCATCCTCATACTCGGCGTCAGCACATTCTTCGGCCGCATCCAAAAGAATCCAATGAAGAGTATAAAGAAGTTTTGTTTCTGCGGCCGAAAGCTTATCAAAAGTACTATTTCGTCGACCATAAAGAAGAGCAGCGCAACAATGCATGACATGAGGCAGGGCTGCCATGATCAGATGCCATCTTTCAAATTATTTCAAACAATTAATTCTCAAATTCATTATTAAAGATTCAAGAATTGTTTGGAATACCTGCTTATACTCTTAATAGCTTCTGTCAGACTGGGAGAAAGTCCGAACTGAATATTCTGGACCAAAACCTTTTCGAAGGACTTGCAGGCCTCCCTCTGTTCCATTGCGGCCGCGTCTTGTAATCGACTGATTTTTGGACGAATGAATGGACTGAACGAAAAGAAATAAATATGTGGTTCACTTCCAGTATAGTATGAAAGGAATACCTGGTTTGACGCCATAAGAATGTCTGAATTGGTAATGGTATGGACATGTCGTCGATGTCTCCATCGCAGGAGTCATCGCTTCTGCGTTTCGGCATTTTTGACACACGTTTACTCGATTTGGACAACGTTTACATAATTGGCATTAAATTGAAGAATGGCTTTAATAGCAGTCAGTGTTTACATAACCGAAGCCTCAGAGAGACTGCGTTTTATGGTTGACTTCAAGCGATCGATAAAATTCTCTACCCTTTCATTGAAAGTATTGACTCAAGAATTCTATAAATATATTCTTTGCATCAAATGATTGGAGAAAAAGAAATTATTTTTCAAAAAGTTTTTTAACCAAAATTGAATCATTTTCTGGATTTTTTAAATATTTCGATAAATGTTTTTCTCTTTATTTTGAATTAATATCAAATGAAATGCAATTGAAATCTAATCGCAAATTACACTCAATTTTTTGCTTAACATAATTGACCACTAAATTAATAAATAAGTTATAAATACGACAAAAAAACTTCTGAGAATATCACAAATATATTATGACTTTTGGATTAAAGTTTGAATTGAGTGACAAATGAAAATCATAGTTGAGATCAAACACAGGTTCGAAATAATTATGTGCAAAATCAGTCTATTCTTAACTATTAATTGTTTTTAATTGAAATTAGCCTTAAATTAGACTGAATTTTACTGATTGTTACACAACATGTCAGTCGAGTATATAATAGGTTTTCATTACTTTATTGACTAATTGTTTGTAATTTAATTAAAACCGGTTTTTGTGAATTCGATTTCAAAATGTTTTCGTAAATTCGTAATGATTTGAATGACTGTTAGGTTTTTGTTATTAAACCAAAAAAATTGAATAATTATTTCAAATAAAATGATTTGAGAGACAGTGAAAAGAAGTGCTGTTCACTTCTGACATCGGAATATCCAAAGCATTGGTGCAGTTTTGATGACCACCTGTTTGGAGAGCGAGAAGTCGAGTCCATTGAAACCCGTTATAGACTTCAATATTCGACAGTTGCGAATGTGTTTCCCGATATGACAGCTGACGTCTGTCCCACTGCCCGAACACCGCGACTGAAGCGATTGGACATCATTTTTCTCGAGCACTAAATAAGTTATACCGAAACGAAGAAAGTTTTCATCGATCAGTTTGGGCTGTTTGTCGTAATATATGGCATCCAACTCTAGAAATCGAGTGAACCCCGTCTGAGCCGCCAGATTACACACGTAAACACCGATTGTCGACCGGTCGTGATAGTTGTCCACTGTGGTTATGTGATGGTTGAGCCAAGAGATAGCCTCTCCGCCCGGGTAGTTGTGCCAGGCTGCCAACGACATGAACACTGTGGCCGCAACATTGCACCAGACGTGGATCGCCATCACTATGAATGCAAATGTCATACACCTAAAGAACAAACCAGACTTTAGACCACTGGTGAAGGCAATGGTATGACTTACCAGCCATTGGGTGCCGAACACTTGTCACTACTATTGAGCAGTTGAGCGGCGGTTATCTTCTCGTACTGTTGATCCAAATCATCTTCAAAAGAGTTGATGTGTTTCCCTCTTCGCCGCAAATTCTTATTCGATGGAATGGCGTCGTATTTGTTCTCATCTTTAACTACTGTTCCGTTGGAACTGTTGTCATCATTTGGCCAAAAATAGTTCCACAGTTTGCTTATAAGGAATGACTCATTCTTTTTGGTAACCGTGTCCTCAAACTTTTCAATGACAACTGCAATAGTGTTGGCCGCACAGGCATTCAGCAGAGGAATGACATAAATTATGAAACGCAACTCTTTGTGCGGAAGAAACGAATAACTGATTAAAAACAAAAGAGAAATTGTGGCCAAAGTTTTCAACATTTCTTTGCAACAAAAGGGCACAAAAATGATGGTTAGAAGCATTGCTCGCGGAAGTGCTGAGTAGAAGTACCATAAGAAGGGCTGAGTCCCCCACTCATGGGACCGATTCTCATATATATTGAACAGAATTGCATCGCCTGTCGAACAGAATCATTAGATATAATAAAATGATGGCTAAAACAAGGAGTTTGAGTACCTTCGGGCCAAACAGGTTTCCCCCAAACATACGAATCGAAAGCAATGGTCAGAACTAAAGAAAAAAGACCGGAAGGAATGCCCACTTTGAGTAAACGCCAAATGGAAAGTTGTCTTGTGATCAGCACTTCATATGCCGTAATCCAAGCGAAGAGAATCACTGTTTCGATGCGGAGGACCACAACTGTGAAGGCCACCATAAATATATAGTGGTTCCACTTCTTTTCCAACCATTTTGCTAACGCTATCATCACTGATATCAATGCAAAAGTGTTGGGAAGACATCGGGAAGAGTAGAACAAAAAATGGAACTGAGTTAACGTTAAGACTGATAGGGCCCGACGAGTGGTCGCTCCGTAACGGCTCTGTATGGACCGACCGAACGATGAGAAGCCGTACATTACAGACAACAAGAGTACGATTCGACTCATTATTTGAACATAAAATTTGTCGTCTGATTGAATGAAATGTGAGAACGGCTTCGTAACCATTGATATCACGAAAGGGCCCAAAAATGTTCGGTGAACTACACCTGCAATCATAGAAGAGTCGGTAATTGCCGGACACCTGTTTAGAAGACATACCGGGGAAGTCTTTGTGATCCCATTTCTGACTCGAATTATTCTCAAAAGTCAACAGTTTTTCGAATAAATCGAAACCATTTTTATAGTCATTATAATTGTTTAAATCAATTAAATGAACCAAAAATTGTCTTAAATTATCAAAATTTGATAAATAGATGAAGTCATGAATGGCTTGTATTCCAAACGATTCTTCGACTTTAGTGAACGGAACCAAAATCGTTAGAATCACTGCAACTGATGACAGAGCCATAAATTGCAAGATTGGTGACAATGGACTGATGGACAGCGACATTACGGCTCCCATTCTCTTCGACAATCGTTTGGATCTTTCTCTCAATTAATTTGTCAAAAGATTTCGATTAAATTTGAATAAAATTTCAAATAATTTTGTTTACATTTCACACAATATGTAGTTTTCATATAAAAGTTCATTATTTTCCACATTATGTCATTCAACCAAAAAACCACTTTCGCACTATTCTTGAAAAACGTTGTTTTTGAACATAATATATGTTTTAAATAGAATTCTAATGGGATTAGGGAGAAATCGTCGCAACAACTGTTACAAAAACTGAAAATACTTTGACCCCCAGTGAAGAAAAGTGTGCAAAATTGATGGTCAGATGGCGACACATAAACAATGTTTTCATTCATCGGCTTTTTTGTTGAAAATTTGAACGAAATGTGTTTCCTTTGATTCACTTCTTCTTCAATCTGATTCTCTTGTCATTTAAATCAATAAAACAATGGATAAAACTCTTAACTCACTTTATTATTCCTCTTTGATGTCAGAGTCGCCGTCAATAAGAGATAGTACTTCAAGACATGCCAACAGATTCTTAAGTAAATAAATTAATTTAATTATAATTTAATGGATTTGATATGAATTTGTTTGATTAGATTCGTTTGAAATGTCTTCAATGAATTTATTGCCCACAAATTTGTTCAACCAAAGCGTTTATCTGAACCCAAACGGTGGACACGAGAGTCTTCTGAATGAGACAATGACCCCAAACCTATCGGCCATGAATTTCGATGAGTCTGCAGTCGATATCGAAAAGGACGAGTCGTTTTCATTGGGCTCTTCTATCAGTCTTTATAACCAGTTCTTTGAGACGTTACAAAAGTTTGGAACAAATGATGACAATATCTTTGAAATATTGACCGAATTCGAGCTGTTATGTTGCGATCACTTAATGGTTACTTCGAATCTGATTAAATCCAAAGTCAGAAATACAATTGAGTCCCAAAATATGAATAAATTAGAAAACATTTTACGTCTGGAGCGGAACAGTTGGCGACTCTTCAAATCGTTTTTTGAGGACAAGAAGTCTTTTGTGGCCCTCGATTCTAATGAAGATATGATTGTTGACGATATGATCACTAAAATGAGTGACAAAAAACTTATTGAAAGAACTTTTGAAAAGAATTCGCAATTAAGACAAATGCAAGTCGTTATCGATTGGTTAGAAAGGAATCAAACGGACGATAATGAAGACGTGGCCAACGATAAGATCCAATTCTATTCAGAAGGTGACCATTTGTGCTGAAATTGGCGGTCGTATTAAAACAAATTGATCTGTGATTAGGTCCGTATTCGTGGGAAAACACTCTTTACGCCCTGAAAACCAAAGCAGACAACTATGCAAAAGACCGCCAAATATGCGAACACATGGATCCGGATGGACCTATTCGGACAAAGCAAGCACTTCATGATCTGGACGTTGAGGATGAAAGTCGTCTCTACCGATATATCTTCCAATTGTTACGCGCCGGACAACTGGAAGACGCCAAACATGTCTGTCAACGACTCGGTTCGTAACACAACTGATTGTTGATTGAAATCAAGTGAAGAATTGGATTATTCAATAGGATATCATTGGTTGGCGGCAGCATTGGAGGGATGGCTTCTGCATCACGACCCCAACTATACCGATGACTTGAGTTCTCATAAAGTTTTAGAACCAATTGAAGGCAATCCAAACAGAGATCTTTGGAAATATGTTTGTTGGAAAGCCTCTAAAGTGGAGGGCACTCACATCTATGAGAGGGCTATTTTTGCGGTACTCAGTGGCAATATAGGTGTTGTTTTGCCCCTTTGCAGTCGTTGGTCAGACAAGTTATGGGCTTATTTCAAGTGAGTAAACATCAATTAGTATTGATTTTTGTATTAGTTTTGAGTTTGGTTTTGATTATTGATTTCCTATCAAAAGGTGTTCTCTTGACGTTCACATCGAGTATGAGTTGAGGCACTCACTTGTTGTCAGGCCTGAGGCCAAACCTCGCTATAGAGTCGATTTGCCGGACGTCTATTGGGATAACAAACTGACCGCTAATGAAATTTTCAGAGAAATCGAATCTCACGGAACCATTTCATCGGTGGCTGAAGAGACTTATCATCAGAATATTCAGAAGTTTGTTATGTTGGAAGACATAGAAAGTCTTATCGATTATATCTATGAGTGCTCTAAACTGATCGTAGATATGAATCTAACCAAAACTGAGCACAACTCCGATAAAAGAGTACAAGTAGTCGAACCACAGCTCTTGAGATTCTTTGCCCATATTGTGCTGGCCTTAAGGTTTCCATTAATTAGTTTCTAAATATAATTGCTGACAATAAAACCACTTTTCTTAGATGTTTGAAAGAGAGGACAAGTCGTGAGACGTTATGCGTAGCGATACTCGAGTTGTACATATCATATCTGATATCCCGGAACCAAATAGAATTAGTGGCTTTCTATACCTCAAAATTGCCAAAAACCAATCAAATCACGACTTTTGCCAAACTATTGGAAGGCATTGAAGAGGAGAACGACAGAAAACTGTGTATAGTTTTGGCCAAAAACGTCAATCTGGACATCAGTTCGATTACAGCCACTGTTGTCCATAACGTTAGAACTAAACCTGAAGACGAAAGACTTGAATTGTCCAACGATTTACTGAATGTGACCACAACTGAAGACAGAAAGAAAATCAATTCATTGGATTGGCTTCTGTTCAGTGAAGTTCAACAATGGGGTGAAGCCATAAAACAGTCGAATTCGCTGATGAGAGCATTTCTTCTGATGAGAAAAGTGGACGCAATGAAAGATACGTTCAATAAACTGCCCGAAGATATAATCGATAGTCTATGCAAACAGCGAAGACTGACAACAGGCAAAAGCGAATTGAGTGCTGACGAACACAACGCTATTCGAGAATACCTGTGCCATAAGGCATACATTCAGGCAAACGATGCCTTCACTGATTGGTATATAATTCAATAATTTGTCATTCAATTATGTCTGACTTATCTGCTTTCAATACATTCATGCATATGATAATTGTCTGTCCTTAGGCTCTACTGTTTGCATAATTCCAAACCAAAGGAACCATTGAAGCCAACCTCCAATCGGTTCATGGATACCGTCGCTTACGAGCACTCATTAAAACAGTTTGACTTAGAATTAAATCATTGGAAAGCAATGCTTAAAAAACAGGGAAAACTGGCCGCAGATAAGATCCTAAATGTGCTCCTCTTTCCTGACGGCGGGTGGATGGCTGACCAACGGAGTGACTGCACTCCAGACCCCAATAGAAGTCATCAAATGGAACAGTTGACCACTCAATATATTCCTCAGTTGGTATTCATCGCTCATTCAATTCATAAGTCTTCTAATAATTTGGTCGAATGTATGAAATTGGCGGACATTGTGGCCGACGAACAAAAAACTATTTATAAGACCTTTTCTCGAGAATTACTCATCGATTTGTTAAAGAAATTCAGAGAGACTTCGATCGATATTCTCAACGAAACATCAGATCCTTTGGGATATCCGACGCTTTGAGCTTTCATTTCTATTCCATTAATATTTAACTCCAATTAATTCTATGTATCTTTCCTTACATTTCAAATAAACTATCAAATATTTTATTTTTGAATAAAAGTTCACTAAAAATTATTGCACTGCCGGACAGTCGGGTGTCAAACATAAACAATATTATATTAAATTGGACACAGTCATCCTGAAAGTCATCTTAAGAAGGGGTGAGAGAGAGAGAGAGAGAGAGAGAGAGAGAGAGAGAGAGAGAG